>VZTV01121635.1:32420-52641 GCA_013400875.1 Anhinga rufa
GTGGGTTTCTTAAGACATAACCTGGGTGTCCCTGGTCATCTCTGCTGCCTTTCTGCTTATCCCTTGAGCTACCACTTTGCTCTAGGGGTTCTCCCCTGTGTCCACTGCAGATTACATGGCACCTCCAGATAGGTGGGGCAGGTTTAGCAGCCCCAAAAGGAGCAGCAGGGTGGTGGCAGCAGAGCAGATACAGGAAGGCTCTGATATGGGAGGGTGGGCCAGGACCATGGGTGGCATAAAGAGATGTGATGCTTCCAAGTCATTTTCAGGGGAGTTTCTTGTAGCTCAGTCACAAGTGAAGGCAAGGTGTCCCATGCTGGTGAGGGTGTCCATGTTCCAGCACTGAGTGATGCTGCACAGCTCTGGGGTCACCCTGACCCATGCAGACATCCTGAAAAGTGTATCTTACAGGATACTCTACCATGCAAAGACAGTGGTTGTAGAGGAGGAAAATATAGCACACCTTGAATATTGTGTTCAGTTTTGAGTACCTCACTACAACAAAGATATTGAGGTGTTGGAGCGCATCCAAAGAAGAGCAATGAAGCTGGTGAAGGGTCTACAAAAGGTGAAGGGTCCTATGAGGAGCGTCTGAGGGAACTGGGGGTTATTTAGTCTGGAGAAGAGGAGGCTGAGACCTTATCACTCTCTACAACTACCTGAAAGGAGGTTGTAGTGAGGTGGGTGTTGGTCTCTTCTCCCAAGTAACAAGCGACAGGACAAGAGGAAATTGCCTCAAGTTGTGCCAGGGGCGATTTAGATTGGATATTAGGAAAAATTTCTCCATTGAAGGGGTTGTCAAGCATTGGAACAGGCTGCCCAGGGAAGGGGTTGAGTCACCATCTCTAGAGTTATTTAAAAGATGTGTAGGTGCTTAGGGACATGGTTTAGTGGTGGACTTGGCAGCATTAGGTTAATGGTTGGGCTTGATGATCTTAAGGGTCTTTTCCAACCTAAATGATTCTATTCTATGATTCTATATGCCTGACCACAGAGGGACATCATATCTGGAAGTGCTCTTACAAAGACCTTCACATAGTCTGGGCTGCTTGCCGGTGATATGAAACACAGAAGAAAGAGTGGAAATCCCCGGGGTGTTTCAGTGCTCCATGGGAACTGGGTGAGTGCGCAGGCTTGTGGCTAACTCAGCTTCTCATACCCCACATCTACCCAGTCACTCCAAAGCCTGGTGAGGTCTGATAAATTGTTCTTGACTCAGCAAAACATTGACACATGTGTCGTGGTTTAGCCCCAGTCAGCAACTAAGCACCACGCAGCCGCTCGCTCACTCCCCCCTGGTGGGATGGGGGAGAGAATCAGAAGAGTAAAAGTGAGGAAACTCAAGGGTTGAGATAAAGACAGTTTAATAGGGAAAGAAAGAGCCGCGCACACAAGCAAAGCAAAACAAGGAATTCATTCACTGCTTCCCATGGGCAGGCAGGAGTTCAGCCATCTCCGGGAAAGCAGGGCTCCATCACGTGTAATGGTGAAGACAAATGCTATAACTCCCAACGTCCCCCAGCTTTACATGCTGAGCATGACATGGAATATGGATATGGAATATGATATGGAATATGATATGGAATATGATATGGAATATCCCTTTGGTCAGTTGGGGTCAGCTGTCCCGGCTGTGTCCCCTCCCAGCTTCCCGAGCACCCGGCACAGCATGGGGAGCTGAAAAAGTCCTTGACTAGTGTAAGCGCTACTGAGCAACAACCAAAACATCTCCGCATTATCACCACTGCTTCAGCACAAATACAAAACACAGCCCCATACTAGCTACTACGAAGAAAATTAACTCTATCCCAGCTGAAACCAGGACAGTATGACACTGCAGAGCTGGTACTGTGAATGTTTCTCAACTCCAGCCATTGTCTAACTGGATAGAAATCTAGAAATCAATAAATTTGTAAAGAACATTTGTAAAAGAAAGAGTGTGTGTGCCCTCAGAGTCTTTAGAGGTGCTTTAATGGAATAGATGGGCTTTAAAATCATACAGAGTCTGCGCTTGCATCTCTGAGGACTGACATCCCTGTAAACATTTGTCTTTTGTGTGTGAATTACTTTAAATCCGAAGGATGTGATTTTATTATCCCATGGGAAGGCTTTGGTGATGGATAACAGTGTGGAAGTTAGAGACTCCACCACTTAGTTTCAAGTTGTCTCTGCTCTGAAGTGGGGGACTGAGTGGCAGAGACTTTCCCAATTTTTAGAGCCCAGTGTTGCCTCCCCGGCCCACAACAGCACCAGCAACAGCAGACTCTTCTTCTTCAGCAGACCTCTGTAGCAGATGTGGCCAAAGCTGCATCCCCTTTGAATTAATTCCCTTGATGAATTTGTGCAAGTAGGTTAAACTTTCTGGCCAGTCTCAGTTGCATGAACTGTTGCAGCTGGACACTACAGCATGCCAAGCACTGCTTCCCTCCCCTTTCTCTCCACATTTCAGTTCAGCTAGCCCTGGGCCACCTTCACTGATGTGGAGTTTCCTAGGTGAGGACCTGGAGGAGCTTAGCCAGGTGGGTTTCCAGCAATCTGAGCAGCTCCAGTGTCACAGACTCCTGGAGTGTCACTGGAGCTGCTCAGTTGAGGAACACCCCCAATCTTGGGTACATCTCACTGTGCTGGTCCCCCACATGGCTTTCACTACCCAAAAGCCTTGGATATGCTTTGTCCAAGGGACAGCTGGACCTAGGGCTGGATCCTGCCACCAGGCCTGTCTCCTGGCACTGTGGGGACTGCTATCACTGCAGACACAGCAACAGCAGGCTTTGACTATGTATAAGGCAAAGCTCTTCACAAGCCTCAACGGTATCTCTGTTTACCCCCTTCTGGCGTTGCTACTGCAAGGCCATATCCAGAGACCTGCCTATCTTCCCTGCAGTCAGGGAAGCAGCCCTGAATCCAAGGTTATCTGGGGGCTTAACATGGGCAACTGGGGGAGCTATGTTGCTGTGACTCCAGCAGGGTATCAGGGCGTGCAGTTCTTCCAGTTTTGTCTTGCATGACAATGACAGAGAAGCAATTTTCAGGCTTGCCCTTCACTCCCTGACTTGAGGCAGGCTTGGGGGCAACTTGCCTGGTTGCAACACACCTCTCTGGGAGCAGGACTACCTCTAGCACTGTGTGATGAACTATGGGGTGTGTGAAAGCAGGTAATCCCTTCTTCCCTCTGCCTTGACTGAAGCATGAAAAGATGGGAAACAGATAAATTCAACAGGCAAAACTGTATGCAAAACTGCAAATCCATGTGCATACCCCTTGCCACAGACCACTGCATTGCAGGCATCTTGTTATCCACCAGCTGCCTGCTGATTCTCGCCTGACCTTGCCAGACCCAAATCTGCCAGGCTTCAGAGTCAGGTTGTCTGCACCAGGCTGGATCCAGTGGTCCTGCGCCAGCCCTGAGGTCTGTGATGGTTAAATCACTCCCTTCCCTTCCCCTCAGTCTGCCTCTTGTTCTTGAGATATGTGAAATAAACAGGCAAATCCACCAGTCGCCATGGAGGATGGCTATCTCTGAATTCACTGTGTGTAGAGTTAAAAATGACCTTGTCTTGAGGCTGCCCATGCTTTGACCTTGCAGGTCTAGCCTGCCAGTGTGTGCTTTAGCTCTTCAGTTTCTGAATAAACACTCCACGTTGTGCTGGAGGCATGTGGTTTTCCTCTTCAGAAGAGCCCCCAAATTATCTGTGTTGGTTTTTCCTAGCCTCTGCAAATAAATAGACATGGCTGTCAGGGGATACACAATGATGGGCTGCAGCAACTCTGCCTGCGCAGCTCGGCCACTATGGGGGGCTGAGATGCTGGTGCCCCTCCAGGGGAGAACGGGTCCCAGTTATGCACCATGCTATGCTGGGCATAACCTTCCCCTCAGCCCTGGCAGAGAGCTGCGACAGAGCTGCCTGAATACATCCTGCCAGTGGCTGGGTTGGCAGTAGCAGGAGCAGAAAACCCCAGGGGAAAGATGAGCAATGCATTTGTGTTGTTCAGCATGGAAGTGTTTTGGGGGTGATAACCCAACCAAAGCTCTTCCCTACAGTGCCGGGGAAACACCATCTGCACAGGACTGGCAACACAGAGAGCCACATGCAGCCAGACCACCTCTGCCTCGCCACCGGAGGACTGGAAGGGGGCAAACAGGCTTGCAGAGCCCCAGGACAAATAAGCAGGTGGTGTAATAGCAGCAGCCATAGACAGGTGGGCAAGCTGTGTCTCCTCCTCTGCAGAAGTGGAAAGGGTCCAAGGAAGGACAACAGGGGCTATCAAAGCTCTGGACAACTCTGAGTAAGTAGCCAGGCTAGGACTTCTCAGCCTGGGGAAGAGCTTTTATGAGAAAAAAGCTTTCAATGACAGCAGCCACCTCTGGGCCAGAATACAGTGGCTGCCCATCTGACCAAGCATGGCTGTTTTATGCTCCTCAATACTTTTTCCAGCTACAGCATTAATTCTATCAGCAATGGCTTTGTTGTGCATTACGGTGCTGCGGTGTCCCACCTGGTGGTTCCAGGAAGGTGGGTGTGGGGATGGATTACATGACCAGCTGGCCAAGCACAGTAGCCATGACACTGGCACAGCTCGCAGACTCACAGGGTGGTTGCTGACTTCAGGGACCTCACTTGACCATATGATGCACCCTGGACCCTTACCCAGGTGCCTGCAAATGAGTCATGTGAGTATAGTAGCAAGTCAGAGCAGTGTGATCCCCTGTGAGCACAGACCTGTGCTTGGAGGGTTTCAGTTCACACTGAAGCACTTTTCAAAGCAACTCAGTCTTTGCTAAAGCTGATAAGAAATCTCAAACAGTCATTCTGTAGAAATAAAACATCTGGTGCAGGACTGAACTTAATTCAGAAGGCAAGTCCTGGATGAGCCAGTGCCCTCTGATCCCTGCCACTGCGAGCACAGGGAGCCCCTTGCATACCCAAGTTGTACAGCCTCATTGCAGGTATTTCGTGAAGGTTGAGTTGTGTCAAAGGGAGCCCCAAGGACTGCTGATGCACACTTACACTGTTACCTTGGTTGGACAGTCCCAAAGATGGCCCTGACACCAGGAGCAACCTAGACCTGAAATTTGGCAACCAGCTGGGAACCTGCAGTTCCCAGAGAGCATTTCTGGGTGATTAGTTCAGTTTGGAGGTTGCTCTCAAGTGCTTGAGGAAAGATCCGGGTTCCCTTGCATTCAGAGTCTTCACTCTGGCACTTTCCATGCTTCCATGTGTTATCTGGGCTGATTCCTGTTGTGAAAGGCTCTTGGATAGAAAGCTGAATAATATGAGAAGTGCAGGTGTTACTATATTCAGTTTACATCAGCTCTGGAAACAGTGGTGTTTTCTAGGGACCCAGGGAGTTGCTTTCTCCCACCCTGAAGAAACTTAACTTTCCCTTCACTAAATTGCCTCCAACAGAAAAAAGCTGCACTTGTCCATCACATTCTTCACTGGGATCTGTGTGTTTCTTGCTACTCCCACATGACCTTTCTCACAGGAATGCAGATAAAATAATACTCACAGTGCAGAGCCCTGGTTTGTGATGTGGATTTGAAATGAATGTTTTGACTGTATGTTTTTAGTAGCCCTTTGTGGGAAATGGCTTGTGCTGTTTTCCCTCACTCTTGCATAAAAATGTGCTGTTGAAATAAGATTGTGCTTGTCATTTTATTATTTACCATTGCTAACTTAAATATGCAATCAGCACAGAGCACACAGGATCAATTAATCACCTGTTTTTAGGCTCAGAAAAGCTACTAGAAAGCTCAGATATCTTGACACTCCCCGTCTTTCAAAATCCGGATATCTTGCCTGGTTTTCCTAGAATAACAGGAAAAAAGAGTAAGAGCTCAAAAAATTACTCCCTGAGTCATACTTTGGCTCCCATTCAGCCCATGGGATGGAGATGACTATTACAAAATTGGCTTGTTCATTCTCCTGTCTAAAAAGCTGAGGTGACTGCAAGCCATCCTGGCCCACAGATGTCCCCTCCCCAGGCATGCAGCACTGGTGGTGGGTCTCCAGCCCAACCTGCTCACAGCAGGGCTCTCCCCAGTGTGAGGTTATGGTGGCCATTGCTCTATCTAAGCCCTACCACCACCCCCAGGGATGGAGAACCCCTGCTACGTCCCTGGTGCATCACCGTGCTGGGAAGAGGTTTTCCCTGTGTCCAGCCTGCACCCTCTGGTGCTGCTGCTTGTGGCTGTTGCCCTGTGTTGCATCATCTGCTACCACCAAGAAGAGTGTGACTCCATCCCATTTGCAACCATAGGCTGCTGCTAGATCCCCCCAAGCCTCCCCTTCCGAGACTAGCCAGACACAGCTTCTCCACACCTCCTTGCAGCTTCCCTTGACAAGATGGTCATCCCTCTCCTCCTGCAGCCCAGCATTCAGTCTGTGTTATTTGCTGCACTGCTGACCTGTGTTCAATGTTATCTTCACCCTCAGTCCCTTCCTAGCAGGAACCCCTGCTCAGACAGTTACTTCCCAACCTGGATAAAGTCACTGCCCCGAAGCAACCCTTGTGCTTCTCATGAGGTCCCAGTTGCCCTAATCCTCAAGTTTATGGTGGTACCTTTGGTTTGAAGTTCTGCCAAAAGAGCCATAAGGCACATAACTGGACATCTGCATTCACAGGGGTCTCTTTGAAGGACTTAGTGGTGCTATTTGACTGTCCAGACTAGATGCCTAGCCGATTTTTTCGCCCATCTAAGTTCAACTCTCCCTTCTCTAATTGCAGGCAGCACAGACAGTGGGACCTTCTCCCATCCTCTACAGAACATCTGGTTTGTTGCCAGCTTGCAGGCACTTGTGTTGGAGGGTCTCCTGGCCATGGACTCCTGACCTCACCTTTTTAATCATGCAGCCACAGGGTAGTCTGATTTAGCAAGCTGATCCAATGGATGAATTAATATTCAGCTCTTCTGTGGGATTAGTGCCCTGCCAACACAATGAGCTAAATTGTGTTGCAAGGATGAGCTGCCAAGGATGGGGCAGGAACCTGCAGGCAAGGGCTGGGGGTATGCCTACACCTATCTGCAGGCACTACCCATGCAGGAGGGTGAAGCTCATAGGCTTCACAGCCCAGCACCTGGCTCAGCTCACATGAAAAAGTCCTCTTCCACTTTGCTAGCAGGAACACGTGTGCTTCCTGTCTGCCATGGCTTTCCCCCGGCATGGGAGAGCCTGAATGGTAGTATTTTGCAAGTGCCCAGTTTCAGACTGCCAAAATTAGACCCTGGAGGTCTCTGCCAAGGCATGAGCTTACATTTGCTGCACACAGAGCTGACATTCATTGGCGTAGGTGATCCCGTCAGTGCCACAGACAGGCAAGTGCAGGAGGGGGCAGGCCTGCAGCTCGACCATGTCTCCACACACCGGCTGGAAAGGAGAAAGTGCAGCACACTTTTTAGTGCCAGCAGCACTCATCTCTTCCTCCCACAGCACTCGGGCAGGAGCGAGTGCCACTGGCAAGCTGGTTCCCTCTGCTCCAGACAGGGCAGGGTGTGCACACAGAGCAGGAAAACAGGGAACAGAAGCCACTGCATCCCTCAGTGGGAATCACAACCTGGGCTTTGTTGGGTTTCATGCTGGAGCACCAGCAGCCATGAGGCTGAGGATGATTGCTGGGAACAGCCTTTCTCCCAGGCATGGCAGACCATGATCACCTCAAGCCATGAACAAGGAAAACCGGAAACCTCTTACCCTTCTTAGGCCATTCCCTTCATTCAGTTCTGCCCCTGAAACAGAGCAGAGACCCATGAGCGTGGCACACCTGTGACTGGTGGCAGGACTGCAAAGCATTGACAGAGGGTCACGTCCAAACTAAAGGGAAGGCAGGGTTGTGCAGGGCCCACTCAGGACCTGGATCAGTTGTATGGGTTTTGTGAGGGGGAATCAGTTTGCTGCATGCCACCCGCCACCTTCCCAACAGCACAGCGTACAGCCTCCATCCACAGCTGTGCCAGCTGGGACAAAACTGGGAATGGCTGTTCCCATCCCCTAATCCCTCTCCCAACAGCCCTCTCTCCCAGTCTCTGGATCAAGAGCTCCACAGAGCATCTAACACAACCCAGGAAATGTGAACCCATGCAGCGCTGCACGGGGACATGGGTTATCTTCAGAGGGCTGAGGCTGGGTGATGCTGCACAGCTGAACAGCCATCTTCAGGGAGAGGTGCATTCAGTGGGTTCCTTTTCTGCAGTCAGGCAGAGCAGTAGCAACAGTTCACAGCCCATCTGTGTGGTGCATGGATGTCCTGGGAGCATGAAGGCTCACACACAGGCTGCTGCAGAACCACCACTACATGAACCTAGGTAGCACCAGTTTTCCAGAACCTACAAACAGCTGCTTCCCACCTGAATATGCTGAGCACGTACTGCTCTTGCAAAGGCTTGCAGGTCTTCATAGAGGCAGGATCAACAGTAGCTGCCAGCCCAGTGTACATGCTGCCCTCCCATATCCTAGTTCCTGTTCACATCACAGGCTACTCCCTATCCCATCCCTCTCCCAAGTGCAATATGGCAGATGAACCAGCCCATAACCCTTGCCCTGAATTGCTAGTAAGGCATGGTGTGTTTGCTCCAGTTCTTCTTCTGCACCATGCTGCTGCTGTGTTTGCTTGCCCTCCTGATCTCCCCTCCAAACCAGAGTTTCTGGGTCTTTCTGCCCCCCCAACCATTTTTGGCCCCTGTCATTCCCAACCTGCCACCGAAGAGCCAGCTGCCAGCAGCAGAGTGGTCTTACCACCAGCAGCGATGAGAGTCACCAGTGCTGCTGCCACTACCACCAGCTCCCTCCCAAACATGGTCAGTTCAGGTGCATGCATTCATACACCTTGCTCTGCTCATGGCTGCCTTTATAGGGGAGAGCACTGGCTTATCTCAGCAGTGCTGGGAAAAGCAGCATCTTGAGCAGCATTTGATTTGTGCTGGGAGCAGCTGGACTCTGCACCCAGCGGGATCACTTGGGCGCTCATGCAACTGATAAGCCACCCCAGTGCCACTTCACATGCTAAAACTAGGAAATTCAGGCTGATTTGGGTGGTTGCGCCGTGGCATAAGCATTATCCCATGAGACCCAGCTGGGTGGATACTCAGCTGCCCGACGCACTGGGCAGGACTCCAGGAGGGAGATCCCAAACACACATGAGGTGTGTCATCATGCTGCTGCAAGCCCACCACATTGCTGGGTAGGGTGGAATAGGCAGGGGGTGGAGAGGGGCTGGAGGGAATTAAATTCAGCTGAATGGGAGCAGGGAGCTGCAGGTGTAGCCACTGCCTGTGCTCCTCTACCCATTTTCATGGGCGGTTTAATACCTTGCTCCGCTCACTGGCTTGGTCACATAAATGGTTGCAGCTGAGATCAACAGAGCAAAATTATCATCAGATTCAGTGAGATGGAAAGAGGCTGTGTGCACAGGATGCCCCCATTTAAATACACAGAGTTGGCACATACAGCAGGGAGGGTACAGAGAGGATCCTCTGTGGTAAGAGAGGCAAACTCTTCAGTGAAGGACTTCTCAGCAAGCATCACCACCCCAGAAGATGCCAGCTACTTTGCCTACAAGACTAGATGCTTGACATCAGTCTTTCTGTGTGAGCATCCTCACCAACTCTTTCTGAGAAGCTGAATTTTCCACATCTGTCCCCACCTTCCTCTGGTGAATCAAAATTAGCTGGTGAAGGATGGAAAAGAGGAGCACCGGGTGGAAAGCTGGTGTCATAGCTGAAGACCAGTGCTGGCGAAAGACTCCCTTGGGACAGACTTGCCGAGATGAAATCTGGGCCAGAAGTGACAGAGGGCCCCCTTCACCCTTGGAGCAGGTGGGAGGTGCTGTATGCCCAAGGGGTGGCAGCAGGGGTAGGTGTCCTACAGAAACCACCAGTGGGCTGGGAGAGAGCTCCAGACACCCGCAGCATACACATTTGCACTTGGTGAGGAGCTGACCATGACCATGCTCAGGACATTTCTTCCCCACAGTCTTACCTGAGGCATAGGAAAGTACACGCTGGCCTTAGCTGGCTGAGACAGGATGGAATGGCTTGGTGAACAACCCCTCTGGCCAGAGGGGTATGGGCCCTGCACGAGGCTGCTTCCATCCTTGCCCTTGGGAGGTCCTTCCACTCAACTCAGCAGGGCTGTGACTGGGTTTTGGGAAGAGAGAAGGTGACCGATTCAGGTTTCCCTTGCAGAACCATTCCTCCCCTCTGCTGAGGTGGCTGTGCACGTTTCATATTCCCTCTTCACAGAGTTTACACAGTTCAATAACCTTCCACTCTTGAAATCCCTCAACTAAAGTAAATATTTAACTGCATTAGCAGTTGTTTCTGAGGCAGATGGGGGCCTGATGGGCTTGTTTAGCCTAATACAGGGAAGGGCAAGGGGGTATCTCATAGCACCCTACAACTGCTGGGAGGGCAGTTGATGGAGCCAACCTCTTCATGATAGTTGCAGATCATAGAATCATAGAATCATTAAGGTTGGAAAAGACCTCTAGGATCATCAAGTCCAACCGCCAATCCAACACCACCATGTCTCCTAAACCATGCCCTGAAGTGCCACATCTCCATGTTTTTTTAACACCCCCAGGGATGGTGACTCCACCACCTCTCTGGGCAGCCCGTTCCAGTGCCTGACCACTCTTTCAGTAAAGACATTTTTCCTAATATCCAATCTAAACCTCCCCTGATGCAGCTTGAGGCCAGTAAATATTACAGAATAAAAAGCAACAGGCACAAACTGCAGTCTGGAGATGTTCAGGTCAGTAGTTAGGAAAGAAACCTTACCCTGGAGGGTCAGCAACCCAGACCAGCAGGGAGATGGCAGGTCTCCATCCTTTGGTGGTCTGTGTACAAAGCTGCAGAAGCCCTGATCAAGCCCTGCCATGCACGAGGTTTGGTGGGCAAGCCCTGGAGGGCCCTGCCACCAGCATGCTGGGTCCTGGGGACACAGCAGCTCTCACTCTCTGGCACATACAGATGTATTTCCTTAGGCACCCTTCTGTTGTCCCAGCAGTACAGCAGCGCATGGGGGAGCTGCTCCCTATCCCCTGTGTCTGGGACTGCCCTTGGACGCCCTTCCGGCTTCTCCTGGGGCAGGCAGCAAGGATCCTGGCTCTGCTGCCTCCTCCCCACACTCCTGCCAGCTGCAGCTCTGCAGAAAGGGCAGGAGGGGCAGGTATGAAGGTCCCAGGCTTGCCTGTGGAGCTAGAGCTGTCTCACTGCCAGCAAGGAGGAGAAACTCTGCTGGAGACGGCGGTGACAAGCAATTAGATTTCTACTTCCAAAACTGGTCTCACACTTGTTCCCTCGCAGCGTTGCCCCTGCCTTTGCACTTGCTCCCACACACTCGCTGGCACTCACCCGCCGATGTCCATGCTGCCCATGCGGGATTGCTCGCTGCATCATGAGCCCTCATTATGCCTTTGCCTCCCAGGTGACCATGGCGCTGTTTGCAGGGCTTTCCATCTGGCTGGGCATGGATTGAAGGAGGCCAGGCTAGCTGAGATCACGTCGCTCTTGCTCCGCATTTGCCAAGTGACTTTATCTGTGCTGTGGCCTTGGTGTTGTCACCACTCCACCCAGCACCTGCCAGTTCCTTGCTGTTACCTGTTGCCTTCCCTGGATTTCAAGGCCGTTGTTGGCCTCCCAGATTGCTGCACTAGCACTGCTATTTTAACTCCTGTTCTGCTGCCCCTCCCAGGGCTTTTGCATACCAGCAAATGCCAGGGACCCACAAACACCTCAGTACCCCAGGAACAGGGGTACACAGTACCTTGTGCAGCCCAAGCCCAGAGCCCACAGTCTATCCTCTCCCGTAGCATGAGGGGGCAAGACAAAAAAAGGAGGGCAAGTATCACACTAATTTTCATCCTTAGCTCCCTCCCTGCCTCCAGATTGATTTTACAGAGACGATGATAGTCTCCGTTCTTCCTCTCTGCTCACCCTGAGGTCTCTCCACAAATAGGATGGAGGACCAATTTGTTCTTCTCCTTTGCATGCAAAAAAAAAAAAAAAAAAGCACAGATGCAGGTGACCAGAGGTTTTCCTTTGGATATGCAGGGGAGAGGAAGCCTCTCGTTGTGTAACCAGGGCAGGGTTCAGCCATCACCACTTCCCAGCTGTTTCACCAGACTTTCTGGATCCAGATCATGCCTTTGGCTGCCTCCCTCCTCTCTCTGTTACTGTGGTAAATACTCCCATGTGGCAGTGAGTAATGCCCGTTATTTCTTTGATGGTTCAAAAATTTCCCAGTGACACTGTCAGCTGTGAGAGCACAAAACAGGATGAGTCCTCCTGCCTGCTGACACTGCCACCAGCAGAGGGGACAGGGCCAAGGTGGCATCGATCTGGAGTAGATCAGATCTTCCAATGAAGCCAGGCTGTGCGCTGGACGTTGGAGGTGCAGCAGGCTTGCAGAAGCATCCATTGCACATCTTTTTTTCCTTCTTCAACTGCCAGCTGGAGTCGCTATAGCTGGGCAGAAGTTGCTGCAGCCCACCCCAATCCCAGAACACCTGCCTCTCCTCTCCCTCGGGTTTGCCTCTGCCTTTTCAGACCTCTGGACTTCAAGACACTCTCTGAATGCATCTGTGGTCCACAAATGCCCTGCAGCTCCTTGGCAGCTTAAGGATGGTGTTGACTTTCCTTTTTCCATGTGCTCCCACATGAGGGATAGGTATCCAAATCCTCAGTGCAGCAGATAAAACAGCAGCATACCATAGACTTCCTTTTTCCCCAGTAAATGCTCAGCATAGGGTAAACCAAGCCACCATGCCAGCGTAAGGGAGGGGATGAGGCTGTGTGCCTGGGTTGTATGGACAGGGCTCTGAGCAAGCTGGTCTGGGACCACGGCCGGACTGTGCCCTGCTGCTCTGAGCTGACACAGTTAATCTGGATGCTGGCAGCAGGAGTAGGTGTATCAGCTGTCCCAAGCACATCAATGTTCACTCTTGTTTATCTGGGAACTTGCACCCACTGTAATTTACCAACAAATCAGATTTCAGAGTCTCTTTCTCCCTGGAGTTTGTTTTTGGATGAACAAACCAGTACAGGGCCTCAGTCTTTTATACCACCTTCTTAGCGTCACTGATTCCATCTTGTGGAGGACTGAATGCTGTCACCATCCTGCATTTAGCACCATGCTGGAGGAAAACGGGTAGCACATGTGCCAGCTCTCCCCTTCAAAGTGACAGCTGCTCTTGGCAAGTATTTGTGGAGGAGGTCCCTTGGCTTTTGTAGGAAAGGCCTTATCTTCCCAGTCTGCTGGTTGCTAAAGCCCCTGAAGCTACCCCATGATGAAATAATATAAAGAAGGATGCAATGTAAGACAATCAGGGAAGTCTTTTTGTTTCTGTGTGCATTGAGGGGATGTTGTTCGGTGACACTGCACTTGTGTGGATCTTTGGCAGCAGGATCACCCAGTCATGCCTAGCCAGCTTTCCACATCGCCACTGGTAACGTTCACACTTTTCTCCACATACAGGGGCACAGCATCCATCTGAAGAAAATTCAAGGTATGAAATGCTCTCTAGTGCGCTGTTTATGCAATGAATGTGCAGGCACACACACTGGTCAGCACTTTCCCTTTAGCTCAATTGCCAGAGAAGGAAGAAGCAGGCCTTACACATAGATACTAATAGAAGAACTGTGGGTCCTTGAGGTTGCCTGCTACTTCTGACTTCAGAGCTCACCTACTGTGCATGTCTCATTTTTTAAAAATGACCTATTAACTACTTGGCTATGTACAAATTAACACCAGGAGGCAGCCACACCAAATATAACTGAACAGAAGGGCGCCATCACACCCAGTGAGACCCATCCTGTTTCTTCCAGCACATTCCTGCAGCTTTTCGTTTCTATTCCTCTTAAAAGTTGCAGAGTGAACTTTGTGGTTTGCAGAGCAAAGTTCTCTCTGAGACATCTCATTTAAGTTTAGATAGCAATATCTTGTTAACTCATATCTTTGCGTTATTTTTCACTCTCACACTATGGCCATCTAGATCTGTGCTGGTGGATCAGAGCAGAACTAGAAGCATTGCAAGCAGCTTACTTTCATGTAGGTGGATGCTAATACAAAATTTCTCCTTTGTGAACCTGTCAGGCAAAATGAGCTCAACAGTGGCACAAAACCACACCTTTGAGCATAACCTTAATCCCAGATTCTGCTCGGGAAAGCATACTGCTAAAGGGCCCAGCCAGATCCTGGTACCTCTGGACAGATGCTATTCCTGCTGCTGTCTGTCCCAGGAGGCAAAGCAGTGCATAAAGAAGAAATGCACTGCTGATGACAAGCACAAAGCCTGAGCACCCTTTTAATGGATTTATGTTTAAATTGCTGTAACACATGATTTGGACTGTATGTTATTGGAAGTACTCAGCAGGAGCTACCCAAAGCAAGAGAAGATGAGCCCTGCAAGGAACTGGGCAAGTACAGCATGACCCGACGTGATCTGGCTTTGAAGCCAGGTTTTGGCAAGGCCCATTTAACCTTTTTTTGGTGGCTAGAATGGGATGTGTATAGCACCATACCTTGGGCTAAGTCATAATATCTAGCCATTAAAAAACAAACAAACAAACACAAAAAGATAACGAACCATTCTGGTTAAAAATGCCAAAGATGGTAACTAAGAAATGGTGGAATTTTCACTCAGATTAATGTAACTGCAAGTAGAATATGGCTTCTTGCCTGGTGACAAGTTTCTCTGCAGATGAAGTTGGTTTTTTTCTCTTATACTCCTCAACCCACACACAATCAAAGCTTTGCAGGCACCATCCTGTGCTCTGACAGGCCTGACTGTGTGCTTCTTACAGAGGATTATCCTCACTTCTCTGCCAAGGTGAGCACACAAAATGGGACCTGAGACATGAGACAGAGCTTAGCACCATACAGTTAAAAAGATGCACATGTGCATTTGTCACAGGATTGGCTACAACTGAAACAAAAGGGGGAATTAGCCCCTTAGGGCTGGTAAGAAGATACAGGCTTGTGCACCTTTCCAGTCAGAAGTATGGGACGCCCTCAGTCTACAGCAGCACCTGCTGGCAAGATTCTGGAGGCAAGGAGGTTAGCAGGGGCTGGTCTATGTCAGCACCCGCTATTTTGGGGCTGCTTGGCACCCTTCCCAAATTGCTGCACTGTGCAAAACCACCCCACAAAACTGATTCACCGTTGGCAGCAGAAATTAAAGAGGATCTGTGCAAAAACAATTCCAGGTTTGTAAGATGATGTCAGATGTGTCTCACGCTCTGCCAAGCTGGACCAGTTTCAAGCCTTTATTTCAAATAATGAGTATTGCAAATTATAGACAAAGTTTGTTGTCTGGTCCCTCATGAGACTTCTTTCCATGAAGACAGTGCTGTCCCTGATTTGACTCCTCTGGGCTTTCAGTGAAGGGCAGCTAGATGTTGTCATTGGATCTCCAGAGCATCCTGCCTCTCTTCACTTGTACCACTGCTGTCCGCCTGCCTTGCCTGCTACCTGCCCCTCCAGCTGAAGTCAGCTCTTCCGAACCCTCCTCCTAAACCAGTGCCTCAGCAGAACTCTGCAGCCCACACAGCAGCAAGCAGTGGCCTCATGGAGCAGGATCCTGAGAGCAGGGGGCCATGCTGGGACACTTGGCCTCACAGCTCTGCAGCAGGGTGACTTGCAGGCAGGATGGAGTCATGCCCTTGCCTTTGGCCCCTGCCCTGTGGAAATGCGCAGCTCCACACACACCGCTGCCACAACAGCGCTGGAAAAAAAAAAAAAAAACACAGAGGAATGTGCCTGTCTGGTGTGGCACTGTGCACCAGTGATGCTCACCTACCCACCCACTCAGCATGCTCCAGAGTGAGGGAGAGATGGGGGGAGAAAGAGACAGATATTGGTGATATCCCCGGGGTTTTGCATGCTTTGAAGGAGGCAATGACCTCAAACAGGGTCCCCTCCAACCCAGACCACTGGACAGGGTGCATATATCTGTCCCCTTGGCATTCCTGGAAGGAGCGTTTCTTTAAGGGAGCTGCACTAAATTAAACCAAGAGCATAGCCGCATAGCACAGTGCATGAGCTGGAGTCCGGAGGGTGCACGCACAGGCAGGGTGCATCACCAGCACTCAGCATGCATGGTGCCAGCAGAAGGCACCTGTGAACCAGAGACACCCAACGCATGGCCCCCTGACACAGTACAGGGTGCATGGCCCCACTGCCACCCACCACTGTTCACCAGTCCTCTTCATCTGGCCCTTCCCCAAATGCTGACCTTACCTTCCTACCTCTCATCTCACCTCCTCCTTGTCCAAGCCATGCTCATCCCGGGCACCACTTCTGTGCCCTGGGGAGGTGCACTGCATGTTTTTTGCTGTTGTGAGCAACCCGGGGCTGTGGGCTTCACCCCAGTGCAGTCGGAGGCTGCTCACATGTGTGGGGCCTGCTGCTGTCCCTAAGGGCTGCCGCAACCACACTGAAGAGCGAGGTCACAAGCCCAAACTCCCACTGTCCTTGGGAAGCTGACAACACGATGTATGCTGAACTTGGGGTAAGCTGGTAGGAGAGCTGCTGTGGGGGCTGTGCTTCTCTGTTACCTCCCTAGCCAGAAGAGGGCTTGTAAGGCTTGACACAGACATACTCAGAAGGGTTAGACCAGCTCCTGTACCCCTGTCGTCCCAGCCACCTTGCAACTCCACAAGGCCATGCACTCAGAGGGGCCACATTTTGCTGTGAACCAGGGGACAGGGCATTTCCATGTGGATACACCCCTCCACTGCTGGTGATGACCACACACTGCTCTTCAGGCGAGGAGTGGTTGCCCCATGGCAGCAGTTGGTGCTACGCCCATGGCTAAAACAGTGACCTCAGCATGGACCTGGAAAGCTAGATCACACTGAAACAAATCCTTCCATGAGCTGCAGGATCCATAAGCCCCCATTTTGAACACATTCACATCCTTTCCTGGATTCTGCCGTGCTCCTTGAGAACTTTGCTTTTCTTTTAAGGGGCTCATAACCTCCCTCTTCCCCCTCATACTTTTAAGTCTAGCTACAAATGTCTTGCCACATTACCACTGAACTTTCACTCTGTCGCACCCTGATGGCTCATTTCAGGAAGTATTTTGGATGCTTATGATCTCTTCAACTGCCAAGTTTGATTAAAATCAGACTTACAAGTCATTAGACACAAAGAATGGACAGATGTATTCATGCGCAGCAAAGCAGTATAGTCACACAGCATTTTGTTGTAGGGAGAAAAAGGCTAAAAATTAGCTTCACCGAAAAAGAACATCACTACCACAGTGAAGCCAGGGAGCTAGAAGTTGATTCGGGTATGGCTGGCAAAGTGAGATCTCCAAGGACTCTTCACAGGTTTGGCTGGGGTAGAGACTGCAATGACACAAAGCCAGAGTGGGCTAATATGCAACATGTGCAACTGGACATTGCTCAAGAACATGCGTGTAAAAATGTTTCCTTTAAGGCCTGTATTTGTATTTCCTCATTCAAGGGTTCAATAAGACCTCTTACCTTGATACCAGAAATAGGTGTTCTGTTACCTACTTGGATTTATATACCTATATTTACCCATACCCACGATTGCATGCTCACATGTGTGCAGATTGCAAACGATATATGGCTGCAACAGTGGCTTCTTTCATCACAAAGCTCCACTCTACTTCCAGAGTGCGAGAATGACAGTGGTCCCATGGAAAAAATGGCAATATTTTTATACAACTCACACAAAACATAGCAGGCATTCATGGTAGGGTGCTACAATGGATCTGTGGAAAAATGTGTTAGACACTTCCTAACCCTCTCATGTTTGTAGTAAACACTGTCCTGAAACTTTTTTTGCTATTGCTTGCTAAATTTAAGACGTGACATACATAATAGTGTCATGGGAAATCACGTTGACTCTACCTTGAGTCACAGTTGAGGTCTTACTATCAATGCACCACAGGGAACTTTCCCTACAAGTGCCCAATTCAAAGCTGAAAGAAATGAAAGAAATTTTACTAGCACAAGTCCAAGTATTTGCTGACAGCAGTGAAACATGGAAACTCTGGACCGACCTGCAAGCTCTGAAGAATGCATTGTCTGCTGAGAGTCACACTGCTGGGTTGCGTTTTGCTAACTGATCCGTAAGAGACATCTGGAGATCCTGGAGGCTTTGAAAGCTGGGTTTGCTCATTGAAGAGGTGGTCCTTACTTGAATGTTGACTGAGCATATCAGCAGTGATGGCATTAGTGTCATGGACACCAGCATTGTCATCATGATGCTCACAACATCAGGTTTACCCAAAGCACAAGGTGATTATTGGACTGACTTGCAGAAGGTGTCAGAAAGAACTGAGAAACATGTAAGTGAACAGAAAGCAGACACCTCTGGTCATGCACCTTGATTGCAGGATAACTCTTCCTCCTTTAGCTTCCTCATGGCAAAAGAGATGCCCATCTACCAAAGGAGCTTTCAGGTGGTTAGTGAGAGCCACTTGGGAAGGGCAAAAGACCTGAAGTCAACTCCTTGTCCTGCCAGCAAAAGGAAACTCCTTTGTCCCAGAGCAAGGTAGATTTGTCCAGATTCAAGATTGCTCACAGAGATTGCTGACCATATCAGTTTCTAAAGACGAGTACAGGCTCTCCCACTAATGGCAACAGCCATATTTCCTGGACATTTTCATCCTGTTTCTACTCTCTCATCTCAGCACAGCATCACAAACCGAGCCCGTGCCCTGCTGATTTTCGCCATGGCCAGTAATAAAAAAGTGTGTACGCTTGCTTGTGCATAGCATTGAACAGCTGTATTCTGTGGGATCAGATGACAAAACATTGGTCCAGCTGGTCGAAACCTTAACACAAAGCAAGAAACACAGCCACATGCAGCGTCTGATCTCACAGAAGAGTGCCAGAAACAGCGGTGTTGGAGGTCAAAGGATGGGACACAGTACACTTCTTCAAAGACCACAGGCAGCATATTAATCTGGAAAAGTACCTGTGAGCAGTCATTGAATGAAGGAGCACCCAAACACGTTGGACGAGAGCCCAGCTCCACAGACCAGCACTTCTGCAGCCCACCAAGCAGCACCAGAGGCCGCTGAAATCAGCGGACCTCAAGGGCTAAGGGAAGTGGGAGTGGTGCGTGCGTGTGTTGGGAAGTAGTTTTAACCAATGAGGAGAACATAGATACACTTCTCCTTGCAGTGACTTTGCTTGCATGAGACTAAATAAACAGTAACATTAAACAGTAGCATTAAGGCCTACTGGCAGGAGTTATTTATTGCACTTGAAAACCACTCGAGTGTCACCTGCTGTCTGTGAAGAACTATGAGGCTCACAGGGCTAACCAGATACATGCCAAATCTGCCAGACTGCCATCAGGTTTTTGCCTGGTCAGCAGTCAGTCTTGCTTACCCCATGAGTCACTGATGCCCACTGACCCCTCTCCAGTCAGCCGTGAGCGAGGTGCCTGCGGCGCCCAGGGGAACAGCAAGGTCAGTGCTGGCTTCCCGACTGCCGCTGCTCTTACCGAAGGACAACACTAAACCCTCCCACCACCACCGCTGCTGGCTGAGACAGGGTTGCAGGGCAGCTCCAAGGAGGTTTCTTTCCAGGCTCATGGACTCACCACTTGTAAGAAAAACATGTAACTTTGTGGGACGCTGGATGGTGCCCAGACCTGCTTGCCCAGGCTCTCCTGCTGGCCCGATGATAGACAAGAGGAAAATCCCTTCCTCAGGAATGTGGGCTGGCTCTGGGACAGGACACCAGAGGTGGAGATCCCAACGCTGGGCAGCTTTCAAGGCTCAGTGGGACAAAACCACAGCAGACCTCACCTACTGCTGGCAACAGCCTTTATCCTATGAGGATGTTTGGCGGGGGACCTCCAGAAGGCCCTGCCGCCAGCACTGCTGGGGTCCCATGGTTTATTCAGCAAAAAAGGTGGCCCTGGCCTTTTTGGCTTTGCAGAAAACGCGTTGAAACGAGTTCCACCGATGTGACAGAAAACTCCCGTTTACGCTTCGTCGTCCTAGGCGAAGGCTACCCGACACCCCCCAAGGGGCATGAACCCGAACGCAGCCTAGGCTAGCGCGCAGCACCTCGCAGCTTCCTCTTACGCTCTCTGCCGAGGCCGGGCGTTTTCGCCCGCTGCTGGACGGCGCTAGCCCTGCTGGAGGGCCAGCCGGAGCGAGGGGTGCGCCCCCGGGGGCCGGCCCCGCGGCGGGGCTCCGGTGCCGGGGGAGCCGCTGCATGGCCGCCGCC
>VZTV01121635.1:52863-77967 GCA_013400875.1 Anhinga rufa
GCCCCCCCACGCCTCGCCGCCGCCGGGCCCCTGCCCCGAGCCCTCCCCGCTGCTCGGTGAGTGCCGCCCCCTCGGGGGTTTCGGGCGGGACACACACACGCACACACCCCCTCCCACCCCCGCGTTGGGTCCCGGCGTCCCCCGTGGGTGTCTGTCCCCGCGGGGCGGGAGTGACAGCGGCGCGGCTGCCCACGCCGGCCGGCGGCGGGGATTGTGGGAGAATCCGCGGGGAGCCGATGCTCGCCGTCGCGGGGGGACAGACGGACACCCCGAGGCGGGGATGCTCCCGCAGGGAAGGCGGGCGGCGGGGAGCGGAGCCCCGGCGCCGTCGGGGAGCGCACCCTCCCCGCCCGGCTCGGTTCGCCGGAGAGGTTGGGTAATTTCCTCTGGGAACTCTACCCGAAATACTCCTCTTGTGCAATCTCAGAGGAAGGATCAGACGGGCTGTTTGTGCTGTGCGGGGTTTTCGCAGTGCTCTGCGTGTGCGCCGGCCTGCTGGGTGAGCGGCGCGGATTTAAACAAGCGCTGTGAGGCAGGGTCATGAATACAGTTGTTATGCATCCCAGAGGCGCTTCCCACGTTTTCGGTCCTGTGATGCAGTATCCTGATACGTGGCAGCCTGCTGCGTGTTTGATCCGCACTGGAGCTGTGCTCCCCACGGGCCTTTCCCAGGAGTGCCTGGGTGCTGCGGGCTGTTGGCGGGTTTGCAGCCTGCTGGTGGTCTGATTCTTGCATTGATCGGTCTTGCATTTGCGCCTGCTTTGATCCGCTGGCTTTGTCACCAGGCAGAGGTGGGGGTGAGGTGCATTTCAGCTTTTTTCATCCCCTTACGAGGCTGTCACCCAACTTGCTCTCTGTAGCTGCTGGTCCAAGAACAGACCCTCCTGAGGTGTAGGATTCTATTCAGTATCTTACACACATTGCTGATGAGCTCGTCGCCGTGACCTGCTGGCATCCCAGTTGACAGTGACCCGGCCACAAGCTATTTGGGGCCTGGAGCCTGGCGATCATCCTCCTCTTCATCTGTGTGCCACGTTAGTAGGGGCACCTTCATTACCAGAGATGCCAATCGGGGAAGAGACTTTCAAGATGCTACCTGTGGTTTTCAGTTTACGAAACCGACACAGAAATTCAGTTTCTCTGGGTGCTTGCTGGTCAGCTGTTTATGGATCAATGCATCTAAGTAACAAATGACTGGTTTCTTATTTTAGGAAGGCGGTTTTGAGGTCACTAAAAGGAACTGTGCTATGTTTTTTTGTTGTTGTTTTTGATTCGTATCTTTCACTTTTTTTCCCCTAGATCACTTTAGGTTGAAAGTGGCCGTGCTAGCCTGTCCTCACACAGTGGATGTGGCAGCCCTTTACGCATATGGCTTTGCTTTAAATGGTCTCCCCTTACCCTGATCCTCTCAGGAGTGAGTCATGTGCTTTTGAAATGCCCGGAGTTTACAGAAATGCTCTTTAGTATCCCCAAGATTCAAGCCATTGTCAGAGTTAGTCACTGAATAATCAATTAAAATATTTTATACCATCTTTGTAACATCTCCGGTGCAATTTGCGGAATCTGCCAAAGGCCAAGTGAGGCTGTTGGAAATGGTTACAGATGTTCAGAGAGATACAGGGCTGTGTAGAAAGCAGCTCGCTACAACGCAGTAGGCAGATGGTTTCTAGCTGTGTTGCCTTAAGTACTTGCGGGGTGGTGCAGTCAGATGCAGGCTGGCACCATCACGGCTTCAAGGACTGTAGCCAGCAGTTTGGTGGGAAACTTGATGGATATTTATTTTTTTTTCCTGCTCTTCCCAGGTTTTGGTAACAAACAGCGTTTGTAGAACAATCCTGTCCTGCCTCAGATGTTGGTCAGAGCTGAGTCTGCCCCAATTGACATCTCATATATCTCTAAGGCCAGTGTAAGGGGATGGAGAGATGTACGCTCCACAGGCATTTCTGACACTTAATTGACCCACTCAGAATTAAAAAAAAAACCTCTTATTTTTGCGCACAAAGGTCAATGTCAGTATGAACGTAGCAAACAGAAACCAGCAAGGACTTTCCCATGATTCCCACCTTCCCAAAGCCATGGAGAAGTGCTCTCATGGGAACAGGTAGCTCCAACTGCCCCGGTTCCTCACCATAAACATAAATTTATTGAAATGTGCCTCATCCTTTTTTTTTTTTTTTAAATTATTTTCTGCCCTTCTCCTCCCCCCTGCCCCATCATTGGAAAGCATGTGATGAATCATGCAGAATATGTGTGACTGAGCTGCTCAGGCTTTTTGAATGGTCAAATAGCTAGGTACTTGTTTCAGAGGTCCAGAGTTTTCTTTCTTAGCCATGTTTAGAGAGAGTAGTTTACAATCCCTGCTGTCTGGCTCTGCAGCAGATGCATTAGCCAAATGAGGTTTAATCTCTACAAGAAGCTCCCAAATTTAAAATGCTTTTATGGTTCACTTGCCTTTATTTATAATTTAAAAGCATAAATTATATTTATGGGGCTGGGGAAATAATATCATCATTCAGCTTTGAATTAAAAGTCCTTTACAGCTATGAAATTCTCTAATACAAGGTAATATAAGCATTTTGGATTTATGCTCTGGTTCCAAGCTGCCTGCCAATGAGTATCTTAAATCGGGTATTGAGAAACAGAGCCTGCTTGGTGCGGTGAAATTTAAGCCTCTGAGAAGCCCAAAAGCAAGTAAATCTAGACATATCTGCAGGTCTCCATTCCCCAAACTGTTATGTTCTTTAGGATTCTTTAGGAGCTGTAGAACAAAATTGTTGTTTTTTTAAAAAAAAAAAAAAGTAAAAAAGTTGCTCTGTAGAAGTAGTGTATATGTTGGCCTAAGTGCTTTCAAAGCAGTCAAATGGTTTTCTTCTACCTTCTCCATGAGGTCTTTGTGCTTTGGTGATAGGGTACTTCTGTGCCTGCTCTTCCTAGGAGGGAGTGCGGAAGGGGGCAGTTCTTTGGTTCGGAGATCCGTCTCCAAGAGAGCTCATGTTAAAGCGGCGCTTATCTTATGGCACCAGACGTCTGCAAAGCAGAATCTCATGGACAGGCTTATCTGTATTTCAGGGATGTCATTTTCGAGTCTGCGTGATCGAGAGCACGTGTTGCTCATGGAGGTTATTTTAGAATACAGCTGTCTCCTTACCCATTTTTGACCTTCATTTAGATACCAGGTGCGGCTGGTGTAAGGGGTGGCAGACCGAAGGGATGTGTTCTTACCCTCAGCCCCATGACCACCTCTTGGCAAAGATGACCCAAGCGCACTAAACTTGTTGCAGTTACGTGTCTGGCTCAATACCTTTACACCCAGAGGTTTACGTTCAGAAAACTGACAGCCCCAAACCCTAGTAACTGAGGGATATTGACAAAACAAAAAAAATCTAGGTTAATATATGAACCAGTGAACTGTCCAAAGCACAAACCACTAGAGATGCAGTAATTTTCACTGATGTTTAAAAAGAATGGAGTTTCCAAATGTGCCTGTTTTCTGGGAGATCTTGAGCATGCAGGAAAAACAAGTGTTTCTTCAAGATGCGAGTCCTGGATGGCAACTGATGCTTCGCATGTGAGAAAGAAGCTCCTTAGGCCAGCTTGTGGGTGAGCAGCCGTCAGTCGGTTGGAGAGGAAGGACCTATGGCACAGACTTTATTTTTGATGCACCGTTTCTCATGCCTGTGTAGTCAGTGCAAGCAGTTGCTCTAAACTGTAGATGGTGAAGATAAGTGATGAAAGTATTCTGATGTTTTGAGGTTTGTTCAGAGGAGACGGAGGTGGCCTGTCAAATTGGTGGTGATGCTTAGCACTTGTCTTACAGAAGTTTTTAGAGGTTTTGTGTTGCCTGAAAGGTCAGTGAATTCACAAATAATCTAGTTTGAGGCCCCTGTACATGTGGACATTGCACGGGCAGGGGTAGAGGATACTTTAGCACTGGCAGAATCCTAGCAGAGCATAATTTGGGGTGAGAGAGTGAAAACCTAAGAGATGCTGAAAACACCGTTTTTTAAGAAGACTTCTGGTGGTGACCGTGCCGGAGGGGTTTGGTAGGTTTGGCGTGCCTGGAAGCTGGTTCCCGTCACATTGCCCACACGCAGTCATGGTCTCCCTGTGGGGGGTTTCCACCCCAGAAACTGGGGGCCTCTGAATCCGTGGGGTCTCTTAAGATACAAAGCGGTAAAGAATTTGCTTTACACGCAGCATCTCCCCCTCCTCCCTCTCATCTGAACTTGCTATTCTCTGCTTTGCTTTTTTTTTTTTTTCCATGTTTTTTTGAACCTTTCCGATAACAGCCGCAATCTCCGCTCTGTCCCACCTGCCCCCCAAGCCGGGTGCTACAGGTGTTACTTTGCTCATGGCCACATGCAGGGGTTGTGCTGTGTCCCTCCGCTGCCTTGTTTCGAAAAAGTAAAACAGAAACTCAGAAGAGCATGGAGAGGCCTGGGGGAGGGGGAGCTAACACGTGGACCAGTTTGTTCAAAGTTAGGCTTTCTTGGCCTCAAAAGAGAGGTTGAGAAACTGTGTTAAACTTCTCCAAAGAATATGTTTAAGATGTTTGGCAGGGAGCAGATGGCAGGATCCTGGCAACACTGCCGACAGCTCCACAGCTACTCGTGTGGTTGGGAGCATGTCGTACCTCTGAAGCACAGGCTTTCTCGGTGGCAGGGAGCAGGCTGTGCTGAGAGCATCTCTAGCATCCTCTTACCTGGTTAAAGTGAAGGTCAAGGACTATTAATTGGGCTTGGAAACTAACTTGGAAAGGAAGGTACCATGCCTTCCTGTAGAGCAGCTCTTTCGGGGACATGACACAGCAGACAGGATGTGCTGGGGAGAAAAGGAAGGTTTTCCATCTCGTGCATCTAGTGTTTTATAACGTGCTTGTTTCTCTGCCAGCGTTGGTCTGAAGCAACAGCTAGTTTCTTTGGAAATTGAGCCAAGTTTGTGTTTGGAAAGAGGCAGACGCTTGCAGCTTCCCGAACTTGGATACAGAATTCAGTTAAGCTCTCAATTTCCCTCCTCTGGTGTGGAGCTCTTTAGTCTGACTTCACTCCGCAGATGGAGAACATCGTTGCTGTGTTGAGAGCCTGCACCCCACCCCGAAGTGTAGCGTGCTGGGGGTGCACAGCCCTCAGCAGGGAGGTGCTCTGGGTCTGGTGGCCTCACAAGCAAGCCCAAGGCACTGGGCTGCTGGATTCCAGCACTCACCTCCTCTCCTCGCTGGTGGACCCTCTTCTCCAGCCAGCATCCTGCAGCTACTGCTCCCCTTCTGCACGCCCATCTCCGCAGAGCTGGAAGGGGTTTTGGTTGCAGAGGTTTTGGGGACAGAGCTGGCCAGGCCACAGCAGTGCTGCAGTGGTGGGGCCAAAGATCTGGGGTTTTCTGGGACATGGATGGAGCAGTGTCAGTGTCCAGCTCATTCCTAACTCTCTGGGCCGGAGAAGGTCTCACTGCTGAGCCCATCCCCACTGGGACAGTGTTTTCCTTTGTGCACAATCGGTGCCTAGAGCCCCCCTGCCTGCAAGGAGAGGTACTTGGTGAGCCAGACATGGATTGGCATCTCCAGATGTGAAAGCAGTGGCCATGGCTGCCAGTGATGCTGAGGCACAGCAAACAGCCTTTCCAGCTGTCTCCCAGCTGCAGCTGAGCTGCAGAAGCTCAGGGCAGTCCCCAAGCCCCTGCACATGTTTGTCTGAAAGAGGTCTGCTTTTGTCACCTCCGCTACTGGTCCCCAGGCTGGGGTGTCACTAGGCTTGCTTTGAGGGCCCTTACCTGCAAATGTGTCTTGCTGAAGCTGGAAACAGCCCTGTAAAGACTTTACTGGACGGGTTTCCACAAACCTGTGTGCTTGGGAGTGGTGGACTTTCAGCAGCCATTTCTGCAGGCGTGCAATGCCCTGCTCCTGTCCTCGCCTCTCACGCTCCCCGCCACCAGCGGCACCTCATGTTTTTGGGGGTGCGCAAGCCCTGTTTTGAGTTTCAGCCAGACAGGCACACACCTATGCCCCACCTGGCACCCTGCGCTCACTTGCACTATCTGGGGAGCACGCCCCAGCCCCGGGACAGCGCTGGGATCCAGGTGCAGCTGCCACTGGTGGGATGGGATGGGATGGGATGGGATGGGATGGGATGGGATGGGATGGGATGGGATGGGATGGGGCAGCAGGGCTGGGGGCTGCCTTGCAATTTGGGGGCAGAGCCACATCCCTGGGATGCCACTCAGCCCAAGAAGAGCTCCTGTTCGCCAATCCCATCCTGTGGCAAGGTGGGGGGTTCCTGGCAGGGCGCAGCTCAGCCTTTTTCTGATCCCGGGCCCCTCTGTTTGTTTGTTTTGAGTTTGCTGTTTGAGGGCCTGGAATTTAATTTCAGGCAGCAGCGAGCAGGGCTAATCACATGCAGATTGCCTCGCTCAAAGGGAGACGGTTTGAAGCCGCTTCTGTGAGCGTGTGCTGGATTCAAGCCACTGATGAGGACTTCGCTCTTCTCTCAAAAGTCCCCTCTAATGGAAATGACAATCTTTTTTATATTTTTTTTTCAAAGACACCATGTCCTAGTGTGAGACCTTGTGTTGGAATAGGCAGCATTTGGGGTTGGATTAAGAAATTTTTTCCTCTGGCTGTAGTCACTCAGTTAATCATACAAACCTGCTGTCGTGCAGACCTAGTGTCGCCAGCGCATGTGATGTGTCCTCATTTTTTTCAGCCTGTTTCCCTTTGGGGTCCACAGTTGTAGATACCAGGCACTGTGTGAGCCTGCCTAAGTCAGGGCCCGTGCTGGTGTAGCAGGCTCAATCAAGCCTTGTGTCAGCATAGCTGACATCTGTAAGAGGATGCAACTTTGCAAGTGTAGACCAGCCAAAGAAAATTTATCCTGGTCCTTGGGAAGGCTTTTTTTTCCTCACTGAGATGTTTCTAGCCATATCCAAGGATTTTTATTTTTTTTTTTTAAAACACTCATGGGGGAGTGAGAAGTGCAGGCAGCAAGGGGCAGCAGCTGCCAGCCACTTTGCAACGAGACAGAGGTGTCCCTGTGGCCGTTCTGGCCAGTGGGTCACATGCCAGGACAGGGGGCTGCCCAGAGGACCCAGCTGGGCGAGGGGCGCTGGGGCTGTCCCTTCCACTGGTCCCATCCCCCTGCCATGGGGATGGGCAGCTGGTGCCGACTGTGTAGGCGCTGGCACAGCTCTGAAGTTTAGCTGATTTTAATAGGAAACACTTGCTTCGCTGCGCTGTGGGATGCAGCTACCTGCCTGCCCTGGAGCTGCCACGTGGGGCTGGGGGCTGGAGGCTGGAGCGGCCCCTGCTCCACAGCCCCGGGTGAGGGGGCTTGCCCCCCTCGCATTTTCTGGGGTTGGAGCAGGTTTTGGTTTTCCCAGCCAGGACGGACTTGGTGCGGCCGATGGGCCCTTCCTTTTCTGCTGGGCCCCTGCAAAGAGAGGATTTTATTTTTTTTTCCCCATTTCTGCAAGTTCTGCTTCTCTTTTCCAGCTTTCCTTTCACATGAGGTTCGTCTGAGCATGGCAGTGCGGGTGTGTATGTGGCTCAGTGGCTAGAGAGCAGCATCCGGCTCTTGCCCAGGGCGATGGAAATGTTCTTCTCTGCTCTGTTTGTGGAGAGACTTTTTCCAACCTGCATGCTGTACACTTTTGCTTTCATTCTCACTAAATTAAATATCTGAGATTTGCGCCTGGTTTAAAGGACACAGGTGAATTTTGCCGTTTTTCCCAGTGCAGTGTTTGGGATGCCGATTCAGTCTGCTGGATCACCTGTCCAAACCTGCCCAGGAACCCAGCCACCCTCCTTCCCACCTCCTTCTGCTGGGGCTGCACCACCCTCCTGGGGAAGGGGTTTCCCCCCACCCCATCCCACCTGAACCCCCTGGGGCTGCCCTTTGTGGCTGCTGCCCCATCTTCCCCTACCATCCCTGCCATCTTCCCCACTACCACCCTCTTGGATGGAGTGTGGCGCTGTCCCATTCACAGCCCCCCTAGGGATGTAAGTGTACAGTTCTGGCTCTGCGGGGCATTGCTGCTTGAGTTTCCCTAACCCTTCTCGTATCTGTGGTCCAGGGAGGGTGGAGCACCCTCTAGGTTAACTATAGCATCAGGCCGAGCAGATTCTGGGCTGTTTGCATGAGGGTCCTCTCGTTTGGGTCAGCAGAATGAGCGCACCAGGGAGGACGTGTTCTGGCAGCCTCATATGGCAAGCGGTTTAGCTGTTGTGGCAAGCATTGGCCATTTGGAAGTGGGGGACAAGAAGATCACTGGGGTTGTGGGCTAGGTTCCTGAGGCTAGAGCACTACTCTGCCTCTGGCTTTTTGCAAGCCTCACTTTTGCTTTGTGTGAGAAGCTGCTTCCTGTTTGTGTGCACCAGGACAGCCCCCCCACCCCCCCAGCATCTGTGTGTGCTCAACGCTTTTCCTGTGCACCTTCCCTTTGAGCAGAAATGCTTCTGAGTGTCAGAGATGGGGGTGGGCAGGAGGGCTTGGCTTGGTTTTTTGTATGTGTCTCTCTTTTACCCTACCACTGCTGGCTAAAACCTCCTTTTACAATCTCTGAAGTGTTTGGATGTGATGCTGTGCTTTTGTGTCTGTTGCAAGCTTCTGGCAGTTGCTTATTCATGTTTTCGAGGTTTTCTTCTGCTAAAAATGTATGGTGGAGGCTTGTGAAGATGCTTTGTTGGAGCTTTGTAACTCTGAACCCAAAAGGTGTCTGCCTATAAATCCCAGGCCGTATGGGGAACCAGAGCTGCAAGTCTACATAGCTCTGTCATGTCTGTCTGTTTTTAGTAGGGGCTCAAAATACAGTGGCTCCTATGTTTGGAGCATGATGCAATGTCAGGTGGTCACCCTGAAGAGAAGTAGAGAAGATTGAGATGGAATGAATCAGGCTGGAAAGTTTACCTGATAAACATGGATAGGGATACAGTTTTGGCCAGTGGGACAGCACTCACAGCAAACTTCACATGCTTTCTTGGCATCAGCAGATGCTGTCCTGAGTCAGCATCCATGGGAGACAACAGCCTTGGAGCTGCTTGCAATCCAGGTAGCCAAATTTCAGTCAAAATGATTTAAAATTAGCAACTGGAACTGTGACTGTGGTCACCAGTTAGAAAGCCTGTGTTTGCTGATTTGGCTTTAGCCTTGCCCTGGCTGGGAAGTGAACTGAAAGCATCGATTCCCAGTGGGTGGTTTGTTGCTGTTGCTTTTGTCAGCCACATGGCTTTACAAAGTCTAGTTTGTTTTAGCTGTTGTGTATTTGAAAACAGCCTATTCAGTTTTTTTACGTTTTCATATTCTTAGTGACGCCAGTGAATGTATTAACCAGGTGATTTCCGTCAAGCCTGTCTCAGAAGTGGCTGCCTTGCTGTACATATATGGCGGCAGCCCCTGGGGTCTCCTCACTGACCTGCATGTCGGCTGCGTCCCTCCAGGCAGCATTTGCATGAAGGTGTGCTGCCTTTAAAGCTGTTTTGGATAACTGGAGGGTTGGAGCAGTACAGATTGTCTCTCACCAATGCCCTTCAAGACTCTGAAACTCTTAAGTCTCTGTCTTCCGCAGCTGGTTTTTATCATGAATGTGTTTTCCTCTCCCAAATTTTCCTTGCTGACCTTCCAGCCTCCTGAAGGCAAACAAGAGCAAGCGCTGATGGGGTGAGAGGTCCACGTTTGGCCCGGGGGGCTGGCAGGTGCCAGCCTGCAAAAAGCCCTGCTTGCAGTGTCCAGATGCTTGTGGCTGTCCTTACCCAGCTGCAGCTCACAAGCCGCCAGCGGGAGATTTCCCCTGTAAATTCGCCTAAATGGCAAACTTTTGTTTCCTCCCCCCGCCTTTTATGCTACGTGAGTGAGTGTGAGACATTAAAAGAGCCTTTGTTAAACCAGAAAGCATGCCGAGGGCTGATGGGGTTCGCAGTTGTTTCTCAGGAGCAGCAACTGGGAGCAGAGAGCGCAGCCTGCCCCGGCAGGAAGGGCTTTGCTCGGTGGGACGGCGGCTGCCCAGCGCCTGGGAGCAGGCTGGGCTGGCAGGGCCCCACGAAAGGATGTGCTGCTTCCGCCTTGCTGCTTCCTGCAGCGTTCCGCAGGGTCGGTCCCGCTGCTGGCAGTGGGGTGTGAGTGAGCAAGCCAGGAAAATAACATCCCTGGGCACAGATGCCCAACGTAATCCCGTTTGCTGGCCATGACCGGTTAGGTGAACTGTGCCCAGTGCAATGCCTTTTGCTATTATAAATGCACAAAAATGTAACACCATCCTAACTGTGAGCACCAGTCTCCTAACGGAGGTGACGCCAGAGGGCAGAGGGATGGGCAGGGGGAAGCAGATGCAGAGGTGGGTTGAAGCCAGAGGCTGCTCTGGGAGAGCGCTCGCCACTATGGCGGGGAAGCGATAACCAAATTCTGAGGAAGCAACGTGCTCTTCCCCACCACCCCCCCCAGCCCCTGCTGGCCTTGCTGCTCTGGCGCCTGCCCCCTGCCTGCCCCACTGCCATGGGGTGGCCGTGCCTGACCCGATCCTGCCACTGCCGAGCCCCAGTCCCAGTTGTGCCGCTGCATGTTCCTTCCTGCCTCAGTTCCTCCCTTTCTTGCCTCTTCCTCCCTCTGCAGAATGCCCTTCCAGCTCTCCCTGCAAGCCGCTTTTCAGCCAGAGAGGCTTTGGCTCCAGCTGTGCAGCCACAGGGCATGCATCTGCTGGACCTGGCTTGTGCCGTGGGGCAGAGAGGGTGGGGAATGGGACAGGCATGTTTTGGGTGCAGCTGGGAACTGCAGGAGTATTGAGAGCATGTGCCTGGGCTCTGAGAAATCACTGCCTTCTCCTTGTGAGAGAAGGAAATGTGCAAACTTACCCATTTAACCTGCGCAAAATGCAGAGATCAGGAGATCCCTTTGCATCCCGCCTGTGATGCCGGTTTCTGCAAGGTCTTGCCTCTGCTGCGCAGGCAGTGAATCAAGCAGCAAAGCTTCCTCGCTACCTCCAGGGATACACTGAGCACATCTGCCTATTTGGCCAGTCTCCTTGACATCTCCGGCACGAGTGAGCACAGGTTTGTGGAGCAGCACAATTGAATTAAAAGTAGCTTCTTCTAGATAAATAGCCAGGGAATGCGCCATGAGTCTGGGACATTATTTCTGCTTTTTTAGTAGTTGCATGCTGGGTTATGCACAAGGTTGATTGTTACGGCCACTGTCTTTTAGAGCTCTAAAAATTACTTGCACCCCCTTCTTAAGGGGCTCTGTAAGTGCAGCGTACCCACCACTGGCATGCACACACAGAAGTGTGCCCCTCAGAGAGGCCTGGGGGTCTGTTCAGCAAATCCAAAGAGGAGAGGGTAGCTCTTCACATAGTATGTGAATGCATGCATGCATGCGTGTGTGTTCATACCCAGATGGAGGAGAGGGGAGCAGCCAAATATTTAAGGAGTGGTCCACAACCTAGTGCTTATGGTGAAGACTTCCTGGTTATGCGTGGGAGCATCAGCATCCCCACCCACTGCAGAGGTTTTTCTGGGAGCTGAGTATGCGCGCAAAGCCCCGTTTATTAGCTCGCCATTGCTGGGAGCAGGGCACGGCAGCAAGAGAGGTCCTTCTGTGGGCAGCTACCACGCTCGTTAGGTTTTTGCAGCAAGTCTGTTCATCAGAGCTGGAGCAGCTGTAAGCAAATCCTTCAGAAGGGCCAGCCTGGATATTAAGAGAGGATGTCCACAAAAGGTCTGTGGTCAGCAATGCTGTGTTTAGCCCCAGACCCACGTACAGCTTTATGGGAGGGACCGCTTCAGAGCCAGTGTGGCAAGCCTTGGCTAGCAAAGAACACTTATGTAGACATGTGAGCCGAACTCTCGCAAAGTAGGTCTCATCGGCCATATCAGTGCCCAGGGCTGTCACTGCCCTCTGTCCCTGAGCTTCGCCTTGAGCAGCTCAGAGGCTGCCATTCTCTCTGTGGTGCCAGGGCGGCTTCTCGGTTTTACACACCAGTTTTGGCACAGATCATTTTGACAGTTTCAAAACCTGCCACTGTTGAAACCATATGCAGGAATTGCCAACCTGCATGCAAATCTGGATATGTTTTTTTAGCAGTTCTCATACAGAACTTTTAATAAATAATGGGCATGCCTACAGAACACTGAAAGTATCTATAAGAAAAAAAAAACAAGAAAGGGGGTTTTGTTCACTTTGCATGTGGCTAGCCTTGGCGTAAGTAATTACGTTGGCAGGAGAGCAGGGCTATTTTTGTAGTCCTTGACTCTCACACTGTGCGAGGTGAGTGAGAGCACAGAGGGCAATGCTCTTCTCTGGGCTAGTTTTGTGGCGCACGTGCCAGTGGGACCACAGCTGTTGGTTTGCCACACAGATAGGAGGGTTTTCAAGACTTGTTCGGTGTCAGTGACTTGGTTGGGGGTCTGATATGGAAGAGTCTACAGCATTTGCAGGTTTGCTCTGAATGGCGTGGTGCAGTTGTTTTGGGTACAGCTGGTCCAAGCTTCAGCACCTCCATGCACCACTGGGATTTTGTTTGGATCCAAACCTCTGTTTTTAAAAAACAATAAACACCAAAAAAATACGTGTGTAAAGGATGCTTGCTCAGAGAAATAGATTGTGTGTGCTAACTCACTTTGTGCTGTGCCTGTCTTCCAGTTGGTGCACTACATGTGGAGTTTTCCCATCCTGTGAACCTGGAAGAAGTGGCAAGAATAAACCCGGAGGTCAAAGCAGGAGGTCGTTTTGCTCCAAAGGACTGTAGAGCACTTCAGAAAGTAGCAATAATCATACCGTTCAGGAACCGAGAGGAGCACCTGAAGTACTGGCTCTATTACCTGCACCCTATTCTCCAAAGGCAGCAACTAGATTACGGAGTGTATGTTATCAATCAGGTAAGATGCTAAAGATGCAGGGCTTTATAACACTCTCATAACAGTGCCTGTGCCCCCTAAAACAGAGGAGTGGTTGCTTTATCCTAAACAGCAGTGGGCTGGCAGGCAGCGATAAGGTTGCTTTAAAAAAAAAAAAGGCTGTTGCACCAAAAAAGAAGTGAAAAAGAACATGAGCAATTTTGCTTTGATGATTTGGATGAAAAACCTGGGGTCGTCTCCTCTGGTTAGGCATGATTCACTCTAAAGAGCTTTCTTTAAAGAAACCACATGGTGAGGAGGAGAAAACTCCCTAAAAGTACAACCCAATCTAATTTCTCTTTCCAGATGTTCCTTTTTCCCAGCTGCTGCAGGAATTGCATACGGAGATCTTTATGGTGACAAGGTAGCACTAATGCCTATCTGGCATTGGGTGTGCCATAAAGCCATAGGAGTTCACTTACTTTCTTGAGCAACTTCTGTTCATGTTAGTAGTAGTGCACAAAGTGTCAGGTTGTAGGAAGCTAAGCTGTTGCAGTGGAGGAGGTGTGTGATTGTCTTCAGCTGAATAGAACAGAAAAGAAACCAGTAGTGACAGGGGGGCGGTTTGTTGGTTTTTTTCCTCGATATCTGATGGCCTTAGACCTTTCTTTAAAAAAAAAAAAAGCCATGTTTCACTCCAAACAAGCTGTCTTAATTTATGCCATAATGGTGGTTAAATAAGTGGGTGTTGTTCACACTTGGAAAATCTTAGAATGTGTAGGCATTTGCATGGGCTGCCACGTGAAAGGACAGATACAGTTCTGAGAGCCCCAGCAGAGACCACCGGCTGGACAGTCTCACAGTGCAGTTTCTCTCTTGAATATATATTTATATCCTGTTTTCTCAGCTCTCTAAAAACTGAGGTGAAATAACAGGCTTCTTTAAATGTAACTCCTTAAATTTGCAGATCTGCTGATGTGTTTGGGCATATCAAACATCATGAATATTTAAAATGGTCGCCCAAGCGATAAATTTCCTCACAGAATTGAAAGTAAGGGGAGATTTTTTCTAGAGAGAAAACCAATAGTCAGTTACTACTGTTATTTCTCTTACTTTGCTCATTTCTAGGGTACCAGAGATCTGGGCAAAAGTGATTTGTGGAGAAATAGCAGTAGCTCCCAAGCACAGCAGCCAAGCTGCAGTGTCTGCAGCCGACTGCTTGTGGCCTGGCAGCCCTATTGCTGAGGGCACAAGGCATTTCTGCATGCTGTGCCCTAAAATTAAGCCCTGTAAGGAGACCCTTCCTGTGCAGTGCAAAGGGCAGCTGGTGCTGCTGCGGTCCAGCAACACGGGGCCAGCCCTCGCCCTTCATCCTTCAGGTTGCGTTTCCTTGCACGTGCAGCGCTTGCCTGTGCAAGTTACTGGTGCCACAAGGTTGTTTGAGCCGTGGTCCCCATCGGTCACTGGGGTGCAGGTGGCTGACGGTGGCAGAGCAGCATGCCTCCCTTTTCTGAGCATAGCTCGGAAGTGAGGGTGCGATGTGGCTTCCAGCAGTGATCCTGTGGTGGGGGCTGCTGCTTTCACAGCCCAGGCATAGCTCACTGGCCAGCTCTGTGGAGGACCAGGCAGAGCTGCCTGCCTGCAGTCTGGGGCTACCGCTTGTGGGCGAGCGGCCATCTCCATTGCAAAGAGCCAGCGGTGCAGCTGGGACTCGTGTTTCCCCATCACTGGTGTTTGAGGGTAAGGAAAGCAAGGGGCCTGATCATGTGGAGCTGTGCCGGCACCCATAAGGGCAGACAGTGTCCAAAGCCTGGTTGGAGTTCCCGCTGCTGCTGCGATGGTGCATGCTGGCTTGCATTGCCCTGTGTTGCTGGCTCCTCCTCTTCTCTGGTCCTGTCCTCCAGTGCTAGGGCTGTCGGGCTGTCTGTGTGCTCTAAAGTTAACCCTCACAAAAATTATTGAAGCAAATGTTTTTTTCAGATGCATCCTTGAGCAAAGTTGGAGTGGGAGTGACATCCAGTACACAGGGTATATACGTCCTGCACACATCCAGCAGTCAGATGTAGGTTAGCAAGTAAGACTACTTCATTTGTAAAACAAGCATACTCCTCCTGCATGCCTCTAGCAAGCTGTGTCTGGAAGAGGCAGAGTGGTCAGTGGTAGTAGACCCACTGGATGCATCCCTTGAGGGTGAGTGGGAACATTGAATAGAGAGAGTTGCAGAAAATGTATTAATTCTGCCAGAAGTACCGTAGGAAAACAGTCTTATTTCTCTGCTGTCTTGACAATTGCTTTTCTCTTTTTCTTGTCTGTCCTTCCCTTTGCATCTGCCCTCCTTTTTTTTTTTTTTTTTATTTTTCCTTCTAGTGGGGAAATATTACCTTTACTTGTTAATCCTGTCTGTAGCAAAGCAATCACTGAAGCAAGGAGAATTACTCTGTGAATCTGGTTCTTACACGCTGCCTACGTGCTCTTCTGTGCTCTGCATCTCATAGAAAGAAAGAGGAGCGCTGAGCCCTGCTACTGCTGCACTGGTAATGTCAAACTTCTTCCTTTCAGCGCAATGTGTTTCCGTCATGAGTCCGTTGTGTCTCCACCGTGCTGGTCTTGTGTGCCTGAATGCCTCAGAGTAGGACTTAGCTGAAGTCAAGGGGATGATGTTTGTAAAATGTCCACAGGAGCCAGTGGAAAATACATATTATGCTTCACCATGCCCCCAGTAAAACCCAAACCTGATGCATGGAGTAGCAGTTGTAGCATCTTTCAGATAAATCTGAGGTGAGGACACACGGCTGGGCACATTTTTTGTGGCACCCATTCAATGCTGTGCAAGCTTGACTTCATGAAATGAGAAGGCAGTGGCAAATATGCGGCGTCTCCCTCAGTCCCACTAACTCCTGCCATTACCCATGTGCTCTCCGGCCCCTTCAGCTGTTGCCACCTGGTTGCTCTGGTCAAGAAATGAGTTTTCTTGCTGCAGTTCGGCCTGTGCAAATGCCCACACAACCAGATTGAAGTTTGGGAAAGGGGAGGCTTAGCAAATTCCTTGAAAACCGTGTAGTTGCTCAACAGTTTTCCACTGGCCCCTGGCATTACCTGCAATGTCCTCGGTAGCAATTTTCCAGAGTGTGTGTGCGCGCGTGTGAGTGGCTGGGGTGTTGCACTTAATCATGTTATTTTGCAGGGGGTATTGGGACCCCCTGGGTATGCAAGCAAAGGAGGGAATTGTGCTCTGCTCCTGCTTACCCTCGCAGTGGTGGGGGAGGCGAGTTTCCCCTGTGGCTGCTCTCTCCTGCTACCCAATGTAATGGTGCCAAGGCCTCAAAACACCCTCTGACAGAGAAACAGTGAAGTCTCTCCTGGTGTCTGTTTGGCCCTGGAAATCTGTTTCTACCCACTCAAGTCCACTGGAGCGTGGACTTTCACATGGACATTGTGTGTGTGGTTGAGGCTGTCTTTGGGGATCACTGACTTAGCTAGCAACATCCCGTTGGAGGTGATGGCTCTCTCCTAGCTGGCCAGAAACACATATCCTCACCATTACCTCCCTGAGACCTTGCAAGTTTAGGATCTAGGTGACAGAGATGCAGCCATGGGTCCTCTGCACTGCTGTGCTGTCTGCAGGAGAAATTACAGAGCTGCCTCCTACGTGGAAGTGGGAGGCAGGCAAAATGGGGACAGATGGCTTCTTGCTGATTTGCAAGCCCTTTAGCTTGAGTGACAGTTCCAAAAACCTCAATTTTATCTGTCTGGCACTAAAAAAAAGGTAGCATCCTTTGGTAGGTTTGGCTGAGCAAACCAGATTCAGCAAAGGTAAAGGGATGGGAAGTAAAAAAGCGTGGATATTCTTTTGCTTGGGCTGATCATCTCCAGATGTGAGGAGTCAGCGTTGGACCCCGCAGGACTGAGGCAGCAGGTAGTCCCTCTTCAGCCAGTCTCTTGTGGACCAGGGAATGGGAATGGACTTGGATGTGCTGGGAGAGACATAGGGAGTAAAATCAGGAGCCAGAAACAGGTGCTGGGTGCCAGGACTGAATTCAGACATGGGTTAAGTTTCGGGACAAGAGAACATAAGGAGAAAATTTTCAGGGGGAAAAAAAAAAATAGCAAAAATGTGTTTGGACTACATCTTTTCTGGTTGAAAGCCTAGGAAATAAGCATGGAGGCTATATCTAGAGCTTGGTTGCATTGTCAAAGCAGCATTCCCCTGTGCTCTGCCTAGCTCTTCAGGAGGATTCTCCTTTGTACAAGCAAGTCCCAACTGATCCATTTCCTTGTGGCAAATAACAGGGAGCCTCCGTGGGATGAGGAGCTGCCAAGCAGAGGAGAGGGCTGGAGGTTTCTTCAATTCTGCTTTATCAGTGCTCTTTCGCGTTGTCTGTGGTACTGTGCTCTGTGCTGTCCTGCAAGGGAGAGCAGGAGATTTCCCAACTTTGCTTTTTTTTTAATCTCAAAGAGTTGGGGATCAGTCAAAGATGGAAGCCTGCAGCATGTTTGTGAGTTTTGAGAGATTTGAATCTCAGATACTGGAAGCACGCCAATGCTTCCACATTGCCTTAGGTAAAGAAACAGAGCTTTCTGCTAAAAGCAAAACCTCTTGTCAGTCTCTTTTTGCTCAGCACACGTCCTGGAACAGAAAACCAGCCTCCTGCCCTCAGAGAAGTTGCAATTGATAACAACATTGCAAGGTTTGCTGCATGAGCTACCTGCTCACTGTAAAGTTACTAAAAAATGGCTTGGAGGGGGATTTTTGTTTTCCTTTTTGGTTATGATTTCCCTTCCCTCCCCGGCCTTTTGGATCCCACAGCGTGAAGCTGTGTGGTCATTTGGGAGGAGAGCAGCAGTGCCCATGTGAAGCATTTGCCCTGTGTCTGGTCCCTCTCCACATGCAGGACCCCATCGTGGGCTCTGCCAGGGTCTGGTGGGTGAGGCTACCAGAGGGTCTAGTGGAGGGGTCCCACACACTCAGGGTCTGGGGTTTTTTGGGAAGAGGTCTAAAAACACGGCTTTTCATGGCATTGTTAATCCCTAAGTGTCATCCAGAGGAGTTAGAGGCTACCTGAAGGTGTGGGTTAACTATGGCTGAGCCTCTGCTTGTAACAAAATGGGTGTGAAGTGCCCTTTGCCTTGAAATTTCATTATGAAAAGAGCAGCCAAAGGGTGTGAAATGAAGAGAGTCTCCTGGACTGGACCCAGCAGGTGCTTCGAGGTGTGAGCACATTGCACCACCACCAGGAAAAGCCCCCCTTGGCACTATGGAGCCAGGCCCGGGTTTGGTGCCATGGGACCCGAGGAGCATTTGGCAGCTGGGGCTGGGCAGCACCCTTCGCTGGGGAAAAGAAAATCCTCCCACCGCCTCAGCCACTCCCTCTCCCCAGCCTCTTTGTTGGACTTGCCTTCATTTTCTGCACTCAAGTTTTCACTGCTCTTGCTTATGCATGATGGTGATCATCTTCCCACCACCTTAGTAACTGCGTGAAACCTTTTGTTTTGGGTGAGGATGCTGAGAATTTGCTCAGATCCTCCTCCGCTAAAGCTCACTCCTCCTTGTGAAGTCATTTACGCCTGAGGCGGGTGATGAATGCTTTTGAAAACCTTGGTTTGACACTTGCATGTTAAAACCTTCATTTGAAAGATATTTGTGGCTGTTTCAAGAATCTGCGTTGGCTCTCCAGCCGCAGGTCCATTAACCAGTCTTGATTAAACAGTTTCCAAACTGAGTATTTATTAACCAGGCGAAGCCATTTGGAAGGAGGTGATGTGTTAAGCTGCTGCTCCTTGGGCACAGTATTTCATCTCTCCTTGATTCAACATCCCATGCTGGGTGCAGGTGCTGCAGGGGGGGAGGATGGCTTGCACAGTGGGGGAGTCCTTTGGCTTGCCACTGCTCTGAGGGTGTGGAGGGGGAAAGGTGGGATGTGGTAGAAGAGAAAGGATTTGGCAGTCTTGGTTTCCAGGCTGGCAAAAAAATTCAGCCTCCCTCAGCAATCTCCTATGAGTTCCCTTCTGCTTGCTCTTTTCCCCTGCATAGGGTCTGGGTTTGAAGCTGCTGCTGCAAAGCTGTGTCCTGGGTTGGAAATCCTTATTTTCAAACCACCGGTATTCTTGGGTTTGTGGGTATGTTCCTGTTGTTTTTCCAGAGTACTCGAGAAATTTGCAAGCCCGTACTTGTGCTCAAAGCCATGTATGCTTTTGAAACGTTTCTGCCTGAGAGAGGCCAAATCGATTTCTCCTGGGTGCCTCATTGCTCGGGGAGGAGAGTGGAGAGTTTCCTGCCCTGCAATCTGCAGGTCCCTTTATTAACTGTGCCTGCCCTGGGATAAACATGCCCTGCTGCGGTGTCAGCTCTTTTCAGGTCCTTCCCATCATGGTACAGCCCTCTGGTTTTGTTTTCCTGGCAAGGCCCTTGGGACGGATGGTGGGTCATGCTGTGCTCTAGCTGGCAGAGGAACAGCAAAGGGGTTGTGCACTGCAGCAGACGGCAGCATCCGGCATGTGAGCCCATAGCCCTTGCTGGAAGCAGCTCGCAGCGGCTTGCCATCCAGTAAACAAGGCTGTGTATCAGTGCCACGTGCCGAACCAGCAGTGCCCTTTCCAGGTCTCAGGGCTTGGCATGGGAGCAAGGGGCAAGGGTGAGCGTCAGAGTGTCAGACCTTAGCTCCTGGTGCTGCCCTGTGCTTTGCAAATCCGATCCGGCCAATGCTCATGCGTGCTGCTGAGCAGTGGCTGCGCCATGGTCCTGCAGCTGTGTTGTGGCAGAGCTTAGGAAGAGAGTGCTGAAATGCTGGCCGCGGAAAGGTTTTGGTCCGTGGTTCTTGTCCTGGCTGTAAGCTAAAGCACCGCCAAGGTTTCTCTCTGCGGCACGAGTCCCTTCTTCCAGAGGAGCTCGTCTCTCTTTGCTTTTTTCTGCTGCTTCAGGAAGCCCCAGCTGCTCGCCCTGGCAGCCCGTAAACTTTTATCACAAAATTCAATCCTAAAATGCATGGGGTGGAGGGGGGACACTGCTCAGCATAAAACCTGCCCTTTTGGAGCCTCCCACCAAGAGAGAGGAGCTGAGCCAGGTCCAGCCTTCCTCAGACGTTTTGGCTGCCCCCGCAGTTTGCAGCTGGCTCAGATGCCATCATCCTGCGGGGGGGGGGGCTTGCTGCGGATGTCCTTGGGTGCTGTGGGGGGAGTGCTCAGGCTTGAGCTTAGTCCATCACAGGCACACCAGCCCAGCGCACCAACCCTGGCATACGGCGACAGGTAAGAAACTGCTGATGTCAACTGTTAAATTTAAGTCACTTAACTGTTTTTATTTGTTTTTAAATTAGGATGGAGAAGAAGAATTTAACCGTGCTAAACTGCTGAATATAGGATTCACAGAGGCTTTGAAAGAGTATGACTATGATTGCTTTGTGTTTAGTGATGTAGACCTCATCCCAATGGATGACAGGAACACCTACAAATGTTACAGCCAGCCACGGCACCTCTCTGTATCCATGGATAAATTCGGATTTCGGTGAGACGCCTTTCAGAGGGGCATTTTGTTCCTAATATTGCTGTTAGCCTAGCAGGCCAGGCGCAGTGTTACACATCCCCACCCACCATTCAAAGCCTGGGAAAATGTCTCTGGCAAAAGCCTGTTCTGGCATGCGCGTCCCTGCAGGGAGCGGGTGGCTGCGAGCGTGATCAGCTGGAGGGAAGGAAGGGGGAGAAATGCAGCTGAGCAGTTTATTAAAATTCACAGCTTCTGGAAAGTGAAATATAGGGCAAGGGAAAACTAAGAGCCCGTCGTTTTGCCAATGCCCGTGTATGCCTTCTTGTGTTTCAGGCTGGAAATGGGAAGACAGGTAGTGTTTCCACCCAGTCTGAAAAGTGAGACACTCTCACACAGTGAGGATTACATGCAGCTTTAAAAAGACTGCATCAGATGCTATTTTAAGAGGAAAATGAAATATTTTTAGCTGTTTCATTTTGGGCCACTGAAGAACCTGCCCTGGTATCTGAGAGCAACACAGAATGAAATGCCTTTCAGCACACATGTGGGTTCAGCAAGCTGCTGCAAACAAAAAAGTGTCTTCCTTTTCCTTTCTTTTTATTCCTATCCCAAATCCCCATGGGGGAGTTTAAAAGCTCATCTGTAAAGTAAAAACCTGTCATGGCCCCGTGGTGGCCAGTAGTGGTGTTGGTGGCAGGACCCCTACATGTCTCCACTCCACTCCAGACCCAAGCCCTGCTAGGAGCCGGACTGTCAGCAGCACTGCAGCAGCTGCAGTGTTTTCTTGCAGCTAGGTGAAGCTTAGAGCAGAAATGCAGGCCCCAGGGTTTTTTTTTTTGCTTGATGATGCAGAGACAAGGTCTGCTGTAGGTCCTGGTGATCCATGCCTGGGCCCTCTCCTGGTGCTGTGGGTCTGAATTTTGTCTGTCCCCAATCCCCCAGTGAATCATCCCCTGTTTCAAGCAGGAGCTGGTTGGCTTTATGCATGCAAGGTCACGCTGACAGCCCAGTTTTGGGCTGCGAGCTTTTCTTTGGGGCACTGAGGAGTGTGGAGGTGAGCGGTGGAGCTGCAGGAAGAAAAGGCTCTGTGGCACCTCTGATGCCTTGCTGAGCTCTTGCTGCTCCCAGGGCATGTATGTCATCCATCTGTCCTTCAGCAAGGCTATGTGCATCTCACTGACCTGTTCTCTGAGGGCAGCGTACTTCTTGGTGAAAGGCTGCAGCTGTTGCCAGTTGCAAAATACTTCCCAGCTGAATTTTGGACTGCGCCCACCAGCTCCCTCTGCCTCAGCCGAGCCCAGGGCACCAGGGCACACATGCTGCTCCCGGCTGCCCTGCTGCAGGGAGGTGCCTTGCTGCAGGTGCTGGCTCATCATGGGCACCGTGGGGTGAAGGGCAGTGGCAAGCCATTTTGGGTACACAAGCTGCTCCTTGGCTGGCACCTCTTCTCTGCTAATGGCTTTTTCTCCTTGCTTCCAGGTTGCCTTACAATCAGTATTTTGGAGGTGTGTCTGCCTTGAGCAAAGAGCAGTTCACAAAGATCAACGGATTCCCAAACAATTACTGGGGCTGGGGTGGCGAAGATGATGACATCTTTAACAGGTAAATAAACACCTCTCTTGGCACCCGGCACCCGGAGTGCATCCGGGGTGGGGATGAGCACAGACTTATTGCTCTCCCCTGGGTGTGGGGGAATGCAGGGTGTCTTTTCACACTGACTTGCAGGAGCCTCCCTTCTGGGTGGGGTAAGGAGGTGGTGCGTGGGCAACCTGCTGGCTCTGCCAAAGTGTGTTCCTGCTGAGTGCTGGCACCCCATTTTGCAGCTCGCAAGGTGTGCTGGGGAGCAGTCCAGCTGAAGAAACGCCACCCCTGCCCCACACACGCATCGCTTGTTTGCTACGCAGCCTTGCGAGCATCCACGCTGGTGTGTGGGTTGGAGCAGTGCACTTCGGGGTCTACCAGCACTGGCTGAAGGAAGGGGATTTGGGGCACAGAATGGGGTGGAAAATACCTTGACACCCACCTAGCCCAACAGATCCAGAGGCTTGCCAGGCTCTGCAGCCTGGTAGCAGATCCCTTTATTCCCAGGAGAGCTTTGTTTGTCAGGCTGTAAACAGCTCTAAATAATGCCGTGAGCCATTGCTTCCTGCCTGAAAGGAAGCTGAGCAAGACTCAGAACTGCAGGAGAGGAGGAAAATACTTGCACAGGGCAGCCTGGGAGCACACCTGCTTGAAGGCTGGGGTAGAGGGTGGAGGTGGGGTTGTGCTGCCTTACAGCTTCGTGTCCCCAGGGCAGTTGCTATGAGAAATCGTCGTAGGAGGCATGGATTTGGGAAGCCCTCTTCACATTTCTTGATGGCAAAATCACTCTGTGTGGTCTTTTCTGTGGGCTTTCTGAGCTCTTCCAAGCTTCAGGAAGGGTCTTCCTAAAAGTGCTTGTACCTTCCTGAGGTTCAGCATTTCTGTTTAATAAACCAAGCAAGAGACAACCTTCCAGTGGGGCAGGGCATTCAGAGCAAGGTGGTAGTGCTCTCTTTTTGGGGCACTCAGGTTTTGAGGAGCAGAAGATGCTATACAGAAATAAAAAGGGAGAGGCAAAGAGGAAGAAACCAGGTACTTTTTCAGCATTGGTGTCCATGAACTGCAGGTGCCTTGCAGAGAGCATGCAAAGACAGGCTGCCCCTCACGTGGTGGGTCCCAGTTGGGACCATTGTTGCTCTGACCATGTGTCTCCCCCATGCTGCTTCATCACCATTCACTTCAGTTTCTACCAGCACTGCAGCTTTTACATCCCAAAAAATGGCTCTTCTGGCTCCTTTCCAGATGGGTTAAAAACTAGGTGCCTCCCATTCAAATTCCTGTCTACAGCCTGGAGCAAGGTTAATGCAGGCGCTGGTTGTGGGCATTGGGTATTGGAGGAGCTGGCAGTGCAGGTGAGGGTGTGGTGAATTAGCAGATCCTTGGTGTTGGCAGGGGACAGTCTCTTTTCCCCATGCTGACAGTCAGTGCCTGCATGGAAAAGGACTAGCTTTCCCCCCTTCAGGTGTTAGCAAGGCTGCAAATGCATTACCAACATCCTCAACAAAAAAAAAAACAAAACCCAAAACCAATGGTGTGGCAGAACATCTCACATCTACCACCTGTCACAGGTGTTTAATGTACTTGCTTTTAACAGGCTGGTGTTTAAAGGCATGGGGATATCCCGTCCGGATGCCATCATTGGGAAGTGCAGAATGATTCGGCATACCCGGGACCGGAAGAACGAACCCAACCCTGAGAGGTGTGTTTTCCCCCCGTTCCGCAGCAGATACAAAGGGCACCTCCTACCCTTGCTGCTTGGGCTGCTTGGCTTTGGCTTTGGCTTTGCCTTTGCCCCATGCAAAAAGCCCGATCACGGAAGGCCTGTAGTCATCTCCTCCCTCGCTGACCTCTCTGTTGCCTGCACTGTAAGCTCCCCCTCCCCTTGCCAGTTTACTACCTTATTACTGATCTTTTCCCCAAGTTTTCACTATGGCACAAATGCCACTTGCCTATTTTTTTTTTTCTTAAACACAGCTAATTAAGCTCTGAGCAATTGTTTCCAGCTCGTCTTTGGTGTATAAAACCTGTGCTGTAGTGCAGAGCTGGGAAAGGACCTATGTGATTTAAAAGCTTGGCTGTTCTTTCTTGGCTAAAATTGGACCCCATAGGGATGCCTTTGCCCACTGCTCAGGCTGGCCAAATCTGGGTGTTTATGGGACCCATGCTGATACTCAGGTTGTTCTTAAAACACCGGAGGTGCCCCCTGAGAGGCTATAAAAATATTATGTGAAGTTCACATTGTTTAAACATTTTTTTTAACTTTCTTTCTTTGTTGTTTCCACCCCACCCCCTTCTGCAGGTTTGAACGAATTGCTCACACAAGGGAGACAATGAGCTCTGATGGCTTAAATACACTATCCTACAAGGTGTTAAGAACTGACAAGTACCCTTTGTATACAAAGATCACAGTGGATATTGGCTCACCACATAGCTAACATCACAGATACACGAGAAACCTTGCCTATGATGCCTGGGACATCTGGCCTTACTGATGCTTTACATCTGCTGGTTTTATAACAGTTTCAATGAACACACAAAAAAAGGCCTCTTTTGGCATGCCAAAGCATCTCCAAATTGGTTGGACAAGTGCTTTTTCTTCTTTTTCTTTAAAATTCCAAACTTGACTTTACACAACTTTCTAGCTCTCCATTTCTAAGTCCGGAAGCTGTACATAAGAGTTGTAAATATTTACTTTGCCAGAAAATGTTGATTCTGATCTATTTGCTGCAGTGGTCCCCAAGTTGAGTTAATTGCTGGACTCAAATTTTACTGATTACAACTGTGATGCATCAGCAATTACTGCCCATGATATTTTGATATTTTAAATGAGGTGGATGAAAACATTCCTTTTAATTCATTCATGGTTTTACTTTATGAAGGACTGTAAAATGCTGCTAAAAATGTACAAGTTTACGCTTTGCATTAGATCTTTTTTTAATGGAGACAATATCATTTATTTTTTTTTCATAGTGACCAAAACAAGCATCTTCTCTGTGTGTAGAGCAAGTGCTGAACAATCAAGTCTGGATTAAATGAATGTCATTTATTTCTTTTAGTCTCAAAGGAGGCTTTGAGTCATTTGAGCCAGAGTTTGCCAGAATTTGCCAGTAAGCTCTTTGCATAGGGTGGGGGCTACACAGATGGCATCTGCAAAAACCACTGGCTTCAGTTAACCTTACTTCTGGATGTGGTAGTGACTTTTTGCCTCAGCACAACACCTGGGGTTGGGGGG
>VZTV01121646.1:0-22955 GCA_013400875.1 Anhinga rufa
CAGGAGGATGGTCAGAAAAGGCAGAGTATGTGTGGAAAAGAGAGGAGGGGGAAACTGGATAAAGGAGAGGACAATGAATAAGCAGCACAGCACTGCCAGAAAAGTGGGCTGTTGCACCATGAATCTGGAGGTCAGTCTGTAAGCAAGAGAGACAGTGCATGTGTGTGTGTGTGTGTGTCTGCACACACCCTGAGGGTTTGGGGGGTACGCATTGCTCAGGAGGACTTCAGGTAAGGGAGAGTTAACAGCTTACATCACAGAAAGCAGTTTGGACAGAATGCTCTGCTTCTAAAGCTTACAGTGCTGCTTAGTTTGGCAGGGTTTGGTACTATCTGAAGACAAGCCGTTCTGGCTTCAGCTGTATTTGTGTGCATCTCTGCATGTGTATTTGTGTCTCTAGGAATGCACGCCTGTTTGGTTTTTGTATTTCTGTGTTAGGATCACTGATTTCTACTTATCTGTGCTTATGTACTGGGGTGAGTGGCAGGTTGGACCCGTACTTTTGTGCATGCCTATGGAGACCTGGAAAATGTGTATGTTAAGCTGTGTATAATATTGCCTAGTAGGAGAATGCAAACTGTGGATCATATGGATGTCTGGGCATGTATGGCTCAGTACTAGTGCAATGTATTTCTATGAATGCCAGGTATTTGTATTCACATTTTGAGCATATATGTGAATGTTGTATATTTGTATGTATATTCTGTGCGTATGTGTTGTTACATACTTGGAGTATCACTGTATCTTTGTGGTTGCTGGATATGAATATGTAGCCTGTTAGTGCTGTGCACTTCTGTATATAGTTTGTACAGATGTGTATTTGCATTGGGGTTATATATTTGTGTGTATGTTGTATATATATCGGTTGTTCTTGCCTGTGTGATGGTTGTTTATTTATGTAAATAGTTTGTATTTGTTTACATGATTTAATTTTGTATATGTGAATTTAAGGAAATTACTTTGGGTTCCAGGTTTTTGTTTAGTTAGTGTATGTATATTTTTGTAAGTTGTTTATTCAGAAATTACATTTACTTGACATGCACCCGCATTAGTACCTCCTTGTGTCCCAGCTTGCATTCTTGTGTCTCTAAATGTTATTGGCTACATTTCGTGAGTCTCATTTATGCATAGAGCTTTTCTTTATTTGTGTGAGTGCCGTGAATGTGTGCTTGTCTGACTGTTTATTTATGGGTCTTTAGTTAGATCTTCTCCTTCCACTTTTTGACTCGTTCCTGCGAGGGGTTGTTGCAGTTAATGTGTCAGCAGGAGTCAGGCAGCTACAACTCCTCCCAGCGTCTCTGCCTGCTCCATGTGTCCACCTGGGCAGAGGCTGCTCCCTACCTTTGCTGGTGCCTGTCTCTCTCTGGATCTTCTTGCTCACTCTAGACGAGTTGTACACTGGGTCTGCTGCATTCAGGGAGGTGACTGTTCCATTATTTCATGGATGTAAAGAGTATGGGGGTCAGAGGGAGTGTGGTGCCTGGATCTGTGAGGATCCCAGGTTAATGCGCGGTGGATGACAGAATAAACTGCAAAAGGGATCAGGAATAGCTGGCAATGTGCAGGCAAATGGTATTTTAGAGGGTTGTTGGTGACTGGTGTAAGTATGGATCAGGTTGCCACGACAGTGGGAGGTAGGGATGAGGCTGTTTTGGGGACAAGTGACATGGCAATGAGATGTAAGGGCAATACTGCTATGGAATCAAGGTCACATGGCACTGAGGCACAACAGGGATCAAGGTGACATACCAATGACCCAGGCTGATCTACCAGAACAGGGAGGGCTGGGAAACCTCCATCACGAATCAGCTGTATAAGGCAAAGGAGAACAGGAGGAGCAGGATGAAGATCGGAGGCAAATCAATGGACCTGGACTGTGGCTGTAGAGGCCAGGTCACTGGCAGTGTGGGACATACAGTGTCTCCACAAGGAGATCAGTTGCTTCCTGGTGTGAAGGGGTGAGGCAGTCTGTTAGCAGTAGCTGTTTGCATCACAGTGATGGAGAGCAGGGATAACACAGTGATGACATCAGGTGATGGACATATCCTGTGACAGTAGCCATGGACCATAGGGACTGCGTGGACAGGGGTACTATTCCCAGTTGCTGGAAAAACAAAGAACCTAACGGGCAGTAAAACAAAAACAAAGGAGACTTGGAAGCACCTGACAGCCCTAATTCATCACAGCCCAAGATTTTTTTTTCCCCCTCATGTTCCCATTATATTTGTTTGTAAAAGTGGAAATCAATTTTGAAGGTAATTTTCTGGAAAGAATGGAAGGGAGGTGGGAGGGCCGGATAAGGCAGAGATGGCAAGAGGAAAAAAAAATTTAGGCCAGGCACAGCCCAGGGGCAGCTCTTGGCAAGGTGAAAGAAAATTGCATATTCAATCTCCATCCATGAATCTCCCTTGCTGCTGCCCGCCTCCTGCTCGAAAACAATGAAGGCTTTCTCCCCTACGCTGCACAACGCCTGAGTATCAGCGCTCACTTTAACTTCAGGGTCATTAATTCACCTGATTATTGCAGGAGAGGAGAGGGTTGCAGAGGCATCCGTTCTAAAGAGCCCTCCCTTAGCTCATCCTTTGATTAGTTTGGGGTGGGGGGAGTTCAGATAATGTGTTGTCTTGGACTCAGTTTAAAATGGGAGGGGTTGAAGAGGGGGTGGAAGGAGGTAGAAGTGGAAAGGGAAAGATGTGGCCCGGCTTGTTGTGGAAGGGAGGGTTGGAATCCAGTCATTCTTGCATCCCTCTGCTGTGGTGTTATTGCAAATTAAAAGTAGCATGTTCCACTCCATAGCTATCTTTCAGGGAGGGGAGGGGCATGGGTATATGTCTGCATGGGGATGGGGGGGGATTTTATCATTGCTTCTTCAGCAGCCCAGCGTAGTGTCACCCTGTGAGGTGACATTTGAATTTACAATTCCGCTGAGAAAAGCCATTAATTCACAAATTAACATTTCTCCCTCTCTCTCTCTAGCTCTCTCTCTCTTCCTCTCTCTCTCTCTCTCTATCTCACATGGATGTGCAAGCAATTGAAAAGACAAAGGAAATAGCCTTAAGGAAGAGACTTTACTGCTACTCTGTCTGTGCAGAGATTGCTACTACTGCTTCTAGATAGATAAACCAATTACCTGAGCTGCTCTGTTCATGGCAGCCTGCTATTACCTCCTTTTGTAGAGCTGACTCCATTGCTGGATTACACTGTATGTATCTCATTTATGTAAACCGGCGCAATACTGGGCACTGTCCCTGACCCTTGCCAGAGCCCATTGCTCTGCAGTGGAAGAGGGAACTGGGAGAGGAGTCAAGAGCAGAGGTGATGGTAGGCATGACGTACTTCCTAATGCATAGGGACCAGGCCACCCAGAGAACCTGCTTAGAATACCTGTGCTGAGCTTAGAGGAGATGGGGCTTCACTTTTACAGAGGAGACTGCATGATGTTAACCCTGATCTCTTCCATGTTTTGGTGAGCACTAAGGGTGCTGCGCAAGAGGCCTCATGTGTGGCCACCAATTATGGGCAGCCCCTTACAGCTCGGTTCTCAGCCTTACCCCGAGTTTCCTCCAGGTGTAGAAATGTGCTTGGTAGGTAGATGCAGAGTTGTGAGTATGAAAGTTACATATCCATAGCTATAGGCAGATGTAGCTGACTGCACCCAGGAGCTAAATGACTCACAGAGGTACACAACAAACTTCAGAATAAGAAGCAAAACTAAGCACTCTAGCTTATGGACTGAGAGGGCTGGGTTTCTCTGTAGTGCAGCTCCACTGAAAGCCAGTCAATGGTGCCTGTGGAAACATTCTTGTCAAAGCCAAACACAGGACGCTACTTCCACACAGCCCCCAGTCCTCTTCTGATTCCCTTTTGTTGCTCTCTCCTGCCATGCTCTTTCTCACATGCTTACTTCTGCTATCACTGCTGCTATGGATGCTTGGGTGGCACATGTGTAGAGTACACACGCACACATAGGCACTCAGCCGCGTGCTGATGCCACCCCAGGCACACATCTGTGACACTAGCAGCCTGCCTGTGCATACTCACATCCCTGCAGTCACGGCTTCTCCCTGCCTGCTCTGGTGAGGTCCCTTTCAGTGGCTCCAAGCCTGTCTGTTGGGGTGCACACTGGCAGGCAGCGTTCAGAGCACCTCCTGGTGTTCTCTGCAGATGACCTTGTAGGAACACACCTGGCTACCCCTGCTCTTTAGTCTGGTCACACAGCTACAGGTGTTTGGGGAGAAAACGTCCTAGCAGTGTGGTTTACATAAAGACTCACATGTTAGTCTTTGCTCACTAAGCATTTTACCTATATAGAATTGGACAGAAATCTTCACCAACAGGTTTTTCACCCCATAAGGGTTTGATAGGCCCCATTCAAGCCATTCCTCTAACTTCCATGAAAGGCAGAAGCTTGCAGGGGGCAGTTCTCTAGGTAAAAGAAAAAATGGACCAGAACTGCTGTTTCTGGAAGCCCGGCCTCCATGTGCTATGTGCCTTTCTTTGGCATTGCCTTGGCTCCTTAAATCTTCCTAAAAACTTATCCTCTTAACAAGAGCATCTGCCTCTCTGACATTCCCTGTGCCCCACACCGAGCGCAGCACATGGCTGGGGAGCAGCATCCCGCAGCTGGCGCTGGAAGACGGATCACGATCAGCGGAGGAATCGGCAGGCAGTGCCAGTAATTCAAACCATCCTGACCGTTCAGTGAACCCGAACCTGCTGACCTTGACAGCACTAGACAGCAGCGGCCTCAGGAATCCCAACCTTTAGAGAGGCGTTGGTGGAGGACGGCTCCTTCTCTCTCCCTTTCTTTCTCTCTCTCTCTCTTTCCAATCACATCCCAGCAGCCAAGGGGGCCCAACAGTCAATCCCCAGTGCACCAATTAGCTCCTAATTTGGCTATGTCTGCACTCCCAAGTCTATGTCAATGTAACGTTAAGCATCACTTGCTGTTCATGGATGGAAATCATTCCCATAGAGGGGTGTCCTCTTGTGCTAAAGGAAAACACTAAGCACCTTGTTCTCAGTCAAGGCCAGAGAGAAACCCCTCCTCCCAAAATGGGGGCTGCTGCTGTTTGGAGGGAAAGCAGGAGCTCTTTGCTTCCCCAAGTGATATCATCAGATCGTCCAGCCTTGTTTCACTGGATCCCGGGGGAAGCAACAAGATCTCACCAAGTGATTAGCCCGTGAGAATCCTGGCAGGACAGATGAGGGGTAGGGAGGCAACTAGAGTGGAGGGGAGAGAGAGAGAAAAACTTAATTTTACCACAAGAACTTGCATTAAAGAAAAATGCAGTTTCTGAACATTTTAAGACCCGTTCAGGGAATATTGGATTTCCTCCAGCTACCTCTGCGGCTGCCAAGTAAGACCTGAAATGAACAGCATTTTGTGTTGGCCTGCAGAGGCTAGGCTAAGCTCTAGGACCTTGTGTATGGAGGACAAGTCTGTTAACAGTAGATGGCCTGAAACAGTTACAGATACCTATCTATCGCGACATAGCAGACATTTCTGTCTGTCTTCTGTCTGTCTCCATCCATAGTTCTTTGAAGGTGCTTTTTCCATGCATCGATCAGATAAAATAAAGGACATTTTGAATAGGTGCCAAATGCATTTCATGCCCATTTTAAGGCTCTTTAAAAAGAGTTTTGTCAAAGGGCCTAAAAATAATGCCTAGGTCCACATTTCTCCTTTGCTTTTCCTTCATCCATCCAAGCGTCCTACTGTTTAGATCCTGTCAGGTTCAAGGTGCAAAGTCCTCTCCCCACACAGGTTAATAGCAAAAGGAAAACACACATAAGCACAGTGCCAGAACAGGAGCTAGGTCATGGGTATCACTGTTTCCATTTGGATGTGGAGTAGGTCAGGATTTCTTTCTCTCACTAGCTCTGCCTTTTTTGGGAGCTTAGAGGTGTTATTCTGCTTTTAAGCTAGGGTGTCTGTGTCGGAACAGGTTTGTAGGCATCTGATTAAACTTTAATGAGGTGGTTATTGTGTATGAAAAGTCCATCAAGTCTTGAGTGCCTTCTAGTCCTTTCTTAAATGCTTTAGAAAAGGCTGTCATAAAGGACAGGTACACTTCCGTGCTTGGTTTCCCAAAGGACCTGTTGTTTTTTTGCTTTGGCTTTTGGCATCTAGTGTGGGAAGAGGTAGGCCTTGAACAAAAGAGTTGGCCTTGCAAACAGATCAGAACTATCCAAGAGTTTGGGACAACTTTACTAAATCCCAGCAAATTAAAAAAATAACCTACTAGCTAATCCTCAATGATACTTATGGCTCTTGTCTGCACAGCCCTCTCTCGTTTGTGAAACTGATTGCTACCCATGACTGAGCTCCCTCTTGTTTGGGGACTACCTTTTACAGTTTGGAACATATCTCCAACATACATCTCATAGAGGTCATAGCAGTATAGGATCCTTGGTATATCAGTAAGGGCCTTTACATGAGTTCATGCAGAAAGATTCCAAATTACTCTACTAATGCTTTACAGTTATTACAGGAATGAGCATTCAAAAAAGAGTTTGCATGGTGACAGTGCAAGCAGATTGCAGCATATTGCAAGCCTGTAGCTCTTTCATTGCATGGCATTTTGCAATTACCCGTCCTGTATAATACATTGTTTATTAACCTTCCCATTCTGAAGATCTCATTTACTACTGAAATGTGGCTGACTCTCGGGTGGACCATGGCAGATGTTGAACAATACAGAGCATCAACAGTGAAATTTTGCTGTGCCATGTCCAAATGAAACCACAGGAGAATTAAGATATGCTGTGGGTAATCACTCAGGCTGGATTTTGTTCAGGACAGCCAGGTTAATGTCTGCACTCTTGCAAAAAATGCCATGGGAATTTTAATGACTCTGAGTGATTGGAGCCTTTGTTTTATGGCATGTCAAAAATGGCAGCTCTAGAAGCACTCTGCCTGAGCACTGGTTTAGTGCTGACTCAGAAGGGCTTCCAATAACATGATTCACTAGCATCTGGCTCAGGGGCAGGCACAACCTTCTTTGACTTGTGAGGTTAAGGTAAAAGTGTATATGAGGGGAAAATGAGGTGGAATGAAAGGAGGGGAGAGTCTAGAGCAAGGGAAATGGAAGGAAAAGAGATGTTAAGAGCCATGTTAGTGGGGGACCAAGCCAATGGAACCTAGCAGGCTAAAGACAAATTTGTATTTTGTACACTGTACATTAGAGGTGTCCATGGCCTGATCCAGATCTGCTGAGCCCTAGCACTGGTGGCCTCTCAGGTGCTGGTGTGCTCCACTGGAATCTCGGGGATCTCCCAGAAACCGGGAGATGGGGCTGGATGGGGACAGCCCAGCTCTGTGCTCCCTCCCTTGTATCTAGCAGTCCTGATAGCAGTGTTGATTTGCATGTCAGGCAAAGCACTGCTTGAGAAAAAAAACCCTCCGAGTGTGGCGGTGTCAGCGCTCGCTGTTGTTCGACAGTGTAAAATTAAATTAATAAAGCCCCCAACACAGGAAAACATAACAGGAAATTAATGGCCTTTACTGTCGCTCTGATGCAGTCATTTGCAACCCTGCTTTCCGCACCAAAGACTTCATAAATGCAAGCAGTTTCTCTAAACAAGCATAGTTAGGGCTGCATGCAATGTAATTTTTTGCGTTGCTTCTGTCCTTTGGAGCTAACAAAAGCCACCCTTTTTTATGTGCTCACCAAGGGGGATCCTGCCAAGAAGTAGCTCCCCAACAAATGGGTTTAGGAAGGTGAGAAGAGGGAGCTAAGTCATGCCAATCATGCTGAGAACATCTTCTGCCCTGGCAGAGGGAACAGCATAGCTCCAGGTGCCCCGCTTGCCTGCTGCAGCATCTCTCCCTGAGGGCTCTGCACTAAAGGCAATGTTGTGGACACCACAACAGCATAAATCAGGATAACCCTTCTGATAACTTTCAGGATGTGTAAATCAACATAACCACTGACTGCCAGAGCCTTACAGATTTACACTAACTAGAGGATATGGCCCACTGTGTGATAGTGCTGCTTGCTACTCCACCAACATAAACAAAGCAAGTGTACTGGGTCCTGGAGGCAGCTGCATTTCTATCTGGCTAACAGTCAAGCCTAAAAGAGCAAGTAAGGGATATCAGACCTACACTCTGTCCCTTATTACAATGGTGTAAATCTCCACTGCCTTTTCTGAGGTAAGGGAATTGTTGTGGATTTGCAATAACCTGGCTGAGAGCAGAATATGTGCACTCACTCCAGCGCACCCAAAGGTCACAAAGCTGCAATGACTGCTCGCACAGAGCCACCAGCTTTGACTACCCAGGCTAACGCGCCTCATTGGCACACACACACGCTGTAGTGCATGTAGTACTGCTTGCAGCCTAACGCCTGGAAAGGCCTGTACTGGTGTATTCAGTAAGGCTGGATGTGCTGATTATTACTATCTAACGCACAAACCTAAGTCTATACAGACTTGGTTTCCCAGATGCTCTAGGCCGAATTTGCAATCATACACTTAGATGCTGTAGTAAATACATATGATTTTCATAGGCATACACACACTCACTTCCTTAAATGCACATTTGCATGCTCCCATGATAATCCAAGACAGATCTGAGTACACAGTTCATTACACATTTGCACACACAATTCATTTCATTTACATTATCATTGAGCATTGCCATTTTGCTCATGTAAGCCCTACATTAAAGCTGCACTGCCCATCCCTGCTCCATCTGAGGTACTCTGTCATACACAACCCCTGTGTTAAAAGCACTGCAGCCCCCCAGCTGTCAGGCACCGGCACATGTCTCACTCTTCCTTGGTCAGGCATGCTCACTTCCCTGCATGAGCAACCTTCCTTGCTCACCGATTCCTCATCTGAGCTATACTTTCATTTCAAAACATAAAATCCCTTTGTTTCTGAGCCTTTCTGCTCTGAGCCTGAGCATGTAAATAGCAAATACACACAGTTTATATGTCGCTGAAACACTTAAATTACAGAGACACATGGACCAGCACAGTACCATCAATTAGCATATTCAGATTCAGGCTTGTGGATTCCCTTGAGGCAAATGGACGCAGGAATCTGAACAACCGCGGAGTTCAGAAGGCTGATACACTTCCTTGAGGTGATATGCCTGTAGCACTCATCTCCCACTATCCCTATTTCTGCAGGATACTCTACATGACCTGAACTTTTATCTTCTTCCACTATGACAGTGTAGATCCCTGATAACATCCCTTCTCTATGCACTGCTGGACCTTGCCAGGCCCTTCCATGCTCTGTCATCTCTATCCTGCACTCACTTGGGATCCTTTCCACCTGAATGTGATGTTCATCTTTCTCAGATGAGGTTCAGTTATCACAATCAAAGCCCTGACAATTCTTGCAGCACTACTATGTGGTGAAATACAGAACTGGCCCATCTAGAGATTACACCTTTTTTCACACTGCCCAAAAGGCTGCAAAAATTATTATGGAAGGAAATGTAAACCAACCTTTGCAGACTTTCTTTTCCAAACCCTACTGAGTAAGGCAAGAAAGTTACACAGGTAAAAAGATCACCATATTAGGACTGCCAGTCCTTGCCCTTGTCCCTACTGTGGGGAATACAGTATTCATTTGATAATCATTGAGGATGCAAACAGAGTCTGTAGAAATACTGTGATAGCCGGACTGGACCAGCTTGTGCAGACCAGGACACCAGTACCAGACACTTCTGACCATGTGAAAACGTGTGATCTGCTCTCTCAGCTCCCCCAGCCTTTTGTCCCTGATGTCTCCCTTGGTCGGGGGTCAGCTCAGACGCAGATGCAGGAGGTCTGCTATTCCCAGCAGAAGCTGGATGCCAGGGTTTGAAGCTCCTTCCTGGACCCACGCTGAATGCAGCGTGAGGGTGTGCGCAGGGCTGGCTGCCGTGAATGACAAGCGCTGGCTATCGATCGCGTTCTGAACTCGGCCCAGCCGATAGAAGGTAATTAATGACTCCATTTGCCTCAGTACCGAGGAGAACAATTGAGTTTGAAACTGCAACAACTGGCAGTGCGGGGAAAGGCCCCCCGGGACGTCCAGGAGAGCTGCCTGACAGGCCCGGGCTGCGTGGGGACACAGGAACACATCAGAGGGGGAAAAAAGAGAAGGGAAATCGGATAAAGGGAAAGAGCAGTCTTAACACAAAGGGTGACTTGGGAAAGGGCAGCACACGTAGCCAAGAGTGCCCGGAGAGTGGGACAGTGCTGCTCTGGGTTAGGCATCCCAGCGGGGACAGTGACAAAGGCAGGCTGCAGGAGAGGACAGGGTCGTCTCGCTGGCACAGAGGGATGGCATTTCAGCAGCCAGCTCAGCACTGCTGCGTTAGACAGATGCGTTTCCCTCGGAGGCTTTGACAATTAGATGGGTTCTGCTGTGTCACCTGGCTGGCAGTTCTCATGCCAGTCACATACGCTTTTATTATGACTGTGATTTTTATTGGTAGTGCTGTGAGGCCCCAGCTGAGATCGGGGCCCCACAAGGCAGTGGGCAGGCATGTCACAGGGGCAGTAATAGCCCCTGCCCCAACAGAGAACAGTATCTCCGTGTTTGTGTGCCAGCTGCACACCTTCTCATGACCCTCCTCCATGTTTCTGTGCCAAAAAGGTCTTCCTATGTCAGCAATACTTCTGAATTATTTGTCAAGATGGCCCTGTCCCACCCTGAGCAAGCACTCTGTCACCTGTAGCCAGGGAAGTAACAGTATTTCTTTGCTTTGGGCTACTTGTACGTGATGGTGTCTTTGTGGCTTCCAGGCCTGGGAATGTGTCTGTTTTGGAGCTATTTAATGGGCATATTCCCTGGGTCAGATGTAGTTAAGGTTGTTCCCGTGCCCTCTAGCACAGCATTTCCTTGTTATCTGTCAGGACAGTTCTGTGACACCCGTGGAGCATTTCTGTACCTTGTGTTGAAGGTTTACACTGAACGCTGGCTGTGCGTGCTCCCTCAGCAGCCCCTCGGGAGGAGAGATGTCTCCTGTCACATGTGCAAGGCCAGTCCTGATCACGCTGACAGCAACTGTGTGCTCTTGTGAGGGACACAGTGACCGAGGCCATGGTTCACCTCTCAAGCTGTTTGTTAAGATCCTTCTGATTAAAGAGAGAGGTGTCCCCGTGTCACAGAACCACGGAGTTTCCCTCACCAGTAAAAAGGGAACCGGGAAAAGTGATGATGCTTCCTAATGGTACAGCTAGCGTAGTTACCTACATGGCATCCCCAGACTCATCCTGCAGCTGAAGCCTTGCTTCACCAAAGCACCCCTTTCAAGAGCTGCTCTCTTGGCAAATCCCTGTCCCTTAAGCTTTTACTCCTAGCACTGTTCTTCATCAGTTGAAGTGACTGTTGCCCACCACAGTGTCATTCCTCATGGGATCTGCTAGTCTTTCGCAACTCAAATTTTCCCTCCCTTTGCTTTCACCCACAGGCCTTTGATGGACCCCATCTCTTCCCCGAAGTCCTCTCCGCTCCTTACTGCCACGTTTGCTCATACCCACGCAATTGTCAGCTCCCATACTTTGTATATTACAGTATTTGAGGCATCTCCTGACAGTCCACCTCACAGAGTCATATGCTTAGATGAGAATTGCAACTTTGATCTAAAACCAAAGATAGGTGTCTGTCCCTTGAAGTTTTGGGGAAAAAATGAAAACGCATCCACTATAGGTTTTGACACCAAAAAACAAACACAGGGGATTTACAATCCTTTGGTTTTGAAGAAAATATAATGATCTGTGACTGTGAATGTCTCAGTGTTAGCAACACAAGACATAAATCTGTCTTTCAGGATCATCTCTGTGAAACTTTCTCCACTTCTTAAGTAAAATCTATATGCACGGCTCATATTATTGCTCTGTGAAGTCTGGGATTTGTGTGCCCTAACATTATCAAGTCCAATACTGCAAGCTGTTTACACAAGGCCCACCTCTTGGTAGCCTACAAGCCTCTGTCAAAAGTTTCTTTTCTTTTGCAGATTTTAAAGTCTAGGCCATGGCAGAGTGCTCCCCTCCCCCATATCCAGAACTCCCACCTGAACTAAAGCATGGCCTCCCTCCTTACAACTTTTACGCCTCTCCCTATCTATTTGCTTGCTTTGATCATTCTGATTTCTTATCTAACCCCGTTCCTTCCCTTTCTCCTCCCTTCATCCTTTCATTTTCCACTGACTATACAGGTGCTTTCTTACCAGGCGGTCCTGAGTTTCCCAAATATGCATCCGCACTTATGTGTGTGTATACACACACACACACGCACGCTGCCACAAATAAATAAATAAATAAAAAGGTCAGCAAGCAGAGCAGCAATAACCCCTAAAACAGTACTATCAGAGGGACATGATTGATCAATTGAATTCCATAGCGGCTGAAAAATGTGGGATTAAGTAGTGTATTATACGCACAATGAGTTGAGGCATGATGTTCATTTCAAGTTCATTTCGCCAGCCCTCTGCCACCAGATCAGGCAATCAATAGGGGCAGCAGATATCATATATCACCTCTCTCCGTGCTAGGGAGAGAGCACCATAATCTCTCGCAAATTTAGAGTGACAGATTTGTCAAGATCTGAAGGGCCCCTGAATAAATGAAGGAAAAGAGACTCCTACAGCGACTTGGGAAAGCTGTGGTTTCAGCTTCTTCACACAAAGGCATGGCCTGTGCACACATAGGAGACACGCGTGCACAGAGCTCTGCAGGCAGACAGGAATCGCAAATACATGTGCATGTGTGCACTAATCTGTGTAATCACCCAGGGCAACTCGCTAAGGGTAAAATCCTGTTTAATGACAATCAGTGGAAGTTTTACTCTACACATGAACACCCAGCCACTCACACCAAACACCACACATCGTGTAGGGCTGCCATCCTTGAAAATCAGATATAGCCTAAACCAGCCGCCACAGACAAACAGCTGCTCAGGCATGTACGGTGATGCAGAATCTAAAGAATACCATAATAATGATCTACTGCAAAAATACCCACGTGTATTAGCATCATAGTGTGCACAGTCATGCACACTGACTGACACATGTGGAAAAATCCTCAAAGGCAAACAGCTTCACAGGCTGCAGACAGGTTGAGACAAGCGCTGATACAGAAACACACTTTTTTTTTTTTCTGAGCCTGGACCCAGGAGTTCTGTGCCAGCTTTCTGGAGGGAGGACCAGAGAGAAAAGCCTACTGGAACTGGGAGCATGAGCCTCAAGCTACCCTAGTCCTCCTGAAAGCCACCCCCTACAATAACAGCCCAGTCCATCTAAAACACAAAGTCTGCACTGGCACACACAGTGTGCAGTCCACCAAGCCTGGCCTTTGCTTTGTTTTCTTTTAGTCAAATCTGTTACAAACTCCAGCTTTAAGGAACTTGAGAATTTTTCCTTGTGTGAAAAAGCCCAAGGAGAGGAGAAAATGCGAGGGATCAGAGCCAGTAAACAGCCCTGCTCTGGCTAGGGGTGGAAAAGAAAGAGAGAAGGGGCGGCTTGAGGGAAGGCTGCTGGCTGGGACAAATCAATATGTAATATTTTCTATGGTCTTGTGAGTGGTACTGTACTACGTTACTGTATATAATGTACTATTGATTATATCATATCATATAATCACCTATAAACGGATATATCTCATAGCCAGAAGGCAGCAGGCTCAGTTATAACTCTGGGCCACCAGTTGGGCATTAACTGTGCCAGGAAAATACCCATCTTGGCACCATCCACGAGCTAAAAGATAAAGCAGCAGGGTGGCATGGTTCTGGCTGTTGCACAGTGAATGCCACTCCAGGCTCCTGGGAGCATCATCTGCCCAGGAGCACACTCGCAGTCGCATGGAGGAGGGAAAAGGTCTATACAGATCCCTCCGTCACTTTGCTGACAGACAGCAAGTTTCTGAGATTCACAGACTGGAAGCCACCAAGAAAGGCTGAAGTCTGAGGAATAATAGTGAAAAAGCAGGAAGGTAATCACAACGTAAGAGGGAGAATCTGATCTTAGGTTAGACAGTGATAAGACAGTCAGACTTGTGTCTGATGAAGCACAGTAGGTAGAGATTCAGCATGGAGGGTATGGAGGTTTATCAGCATGGATGAGACAGGGGATTATAACCAGTCTCACCAAAGTTAGGCTGAGAGGTGACAGCAGAAAGATACTCAGCACAGTTGGAGAAGATTATAATGAGCAGACTTGCCTCAGATGAGATGAGGGATTATGACAAAGGAAGATTCACTTCAGCTGGGACAGGAGGTTATAACAGACAGACTCACCTTGGATGTGACAGATGCTAATAGCAGGAGACTCACTCACTTCAGATAAAAAGGGGTTATAACTGAGATAAATGCACCTCATTTGAGTTGGGGGATAACAGGGGAAAAAAAAAAACAAAACAAAACCAAACCAGGTGGGCAATCAGATGGTTTATCACAGGGAAAAATTAACTTTGGATGGGGCAGGGCATTTATAACGGACTCACCTCAAAGGGGATGAGTGGGCTGTGAGAGATGTGGGATGGCGCAACAGAGATAGAGTCACCTGGAATGTGGCAGGAGGCACTGCAGTGAGATTGGACTGTGTCAGAGGGCTGTTGCAGGGATAGAGATGCACTTCTGGTGATGCTTCCACCAGAAAAAGGTTTTTTTCCTAGTAAGAACAAAGGGTTACCAGGAATGCCAATTCCCACTGAGTAGGACTAAGTTTTGTAATACAGTAATTCATCTTGGATAGGAAGGGGAACCGACACAGACAAAGATTCATCTAATTTTGGAGGGAGTTTTATAACAGAGGTATCTGTTGTGATAAATCATGAGCTACATGTAGGAAAATGGGACAGGGATCATAACAGAAACCAGTGTGTGTTGGATGGGACACAGTCCACAGGTAAAGACTTGTCTCTGGTGAAACACAAAGTCAGAAACAGGATCATTCCTGTTATCTGGGAGGGATGAAAGACTCATCTGGGGTATGACAGGACAAGATCAGATGAGAGCGCAATCATAACAGAGTTATAACTTCTGTTGGGACTGGGGAGCTACAACAGAGACTGACTCCCTTCCAAGCTGTAAGAGAGCCCTTTCTCCATTCCAGGCTTCCTCAGCCCTCTCCAGTACAGGCCCATCCTCAGCACTCTGCTTTCTCTGTGAGCTGCCTCTCCAGTAGCCTTCTAGCGATGCTAATCGCTGTGATTTGCTCCCATTTTATGCTCAGCAATGGAGATTTGGCAATTTTTAACACTGAAAATCAGCGGAACCGAAACTCATCTCCAAGCCGAGCACCATTCTCCACAGAGTCCCATGGAGCCTGCAGGACCAGCCTAGCCCCTCCAGCAGACAGGAGGGGGCTTCCCTCTGGTTCCCACAGCCTCCCCGTCCCTCAGCAGTGGCACAGCTCCCTGGGTGGAGGCGGAGGGCCCAGCTCTGTTCTTGTCCCGCATCCCTTGCTGATCTGAGCCAGGGTGGTGCTAACTCCCTGTTTTCTCTGTCTGTGCCCTGCAGATGTATCCGAGGGCTCAGTTCCCAATGGAGATTCCCAGAGCAGCGTGGACAGTTTGCGGAAGCACCTTCGTGGCGACACTTTCACCCAGCAGCAGCTGGAAGCTTTAGATCGAGTTTTTGAGCGTCCTTCTTACCCTGACGTCTTTCAAACATCAGAGCACATCAAATCTGAGCAGGTGAGGGCCTGGCCTGGTAATGGGGACCCCCAGGCGCCCATAGGATGATGGCAGGGAGATTCCCTCACCGAAATCACTCTCCCCCTCTTCACCCCTTGTTCTCACACTGACCTGTTATTGCACATAGATCACGTTTACATTTTACAGCACTTTCTAGTTGTAAATATATCACTGTGCTGATGCACATGTATACATGAGCTCTACCTCCTCGTGAACTTGCTGCATACATGCATGCTGTGCTCTCCCTAAATCCCCACGTCTGCCTTTCCCTCTGCACACACACCTGCAGGTACATGGGCATGTTCTTGCCATGAACATACAGACAGTGCCATCCGCGTTCACCGGCATGCAGCACTGCACAGAAACTCCTGCACTCTCAGATCATGCTGGTGACCAGCGAGCCACAGGCTTGGGCTTTAACGGAGCATTTTCCTTCATGGCCCAAAGCTGAGCCTTGACTCCCGTCTCCAACCTAGTTTTCTGCACTTCTGCAGCTCTGCCCACCCTTTCCCTTACTCCCCCGCTCCCCCGGCCTTTTATCCCAAAAGCTGTTTGTCTTAATAAAATGAAAATCAAAAGTCTTTTTAAACCGCCCAAAGCCATAAACCAACAAAGGAAGAGAAGGAGAGGCTGGCTGTGGACTCCCTTCATCCCAGAGTCCCTGGGTTTATTACAATGAATAACCTTTATTTACTTTCATTAGACTATTAAGCACCAGCACAGTCATTTTTCCCCCTGAAACTCTGAGCAGGGCCCATAAAGCAAATCCGAAGCCTAATTGAGTTCATTTTAATTTCTCTCCGATCACAGCGAATTACTCTGGTGATAAATCAGGGGGCAGGCTCACCCCCAGTAGAAGGCCTAATTTGCAGCTAATTACAAAACTGATTTCTACAGGAAGATCAATACGAGAAGGAATTGGAAATGACTAGGCAGTCCTAGCCAAGCAGGGACAGGGGCGGGGAGGGGGCAGCGTGCAGGGAGCCCGCTGGAGGAGGGGGAGATGTGGGGAGGGGGTTGGGGAAGTGCATGGAAAAAAAACGGAGCAGAAAGAGCAGAAAATCAGTTTTAATTTAACGTAATATTAATCAGAGCAACTTTTCCTGCTGTTTTGTAGCCTTCCTGGTTTCTCCAGCTCCCGCGTCTGGTCCAGAGGCTGCCACAATAAAAAGGCAATTACCAGAGCCTTTCGGACAGGACACCCTTTCAGATTCAATGGCTCTCCCCCTCCCACCCTTCTGTTAGCCATGTGGCTCCCCCCCTCCCCAATTTCATACCCCAATGCACAGAGTGACAAAGGCAGGGGATGAAGCTTCTTTGTTTGTTTTTAAAGAGCCAGGACCGAGGTAACAGCGTCGGGGAGGCAGACAACCCAGCAGATAGCCTGGCTACAGTGGGCCAACACTGGCTGCTTCCGACAGCCTGCCTGGCCCAGTCCTGTCATTGCAGTCCTCTGCCCCAGCTGTCCTTGTCACCAGGGCAAACACCTCCCGCCTCCGCTCAGCCAAGAGGAGGGATGTGGATTTCCCCTTTCTTCTCCCCTGGGCTAGCATAGGCAGCCATCCCTGCCATCCCTGTCCCCCCAGCACAGAACGAAGGCTCAGTCATACCATGTATAACGGGCCAGATCCCGCACGCGGCCTCACCCCTCTTCCCCTTCACAGTGGCACACAGGAGGGTGGGACAGCTCATCCTAGGACCCCCCCCCCCCCCGCAACCCTCTTGTCACTTCATCTTCTCCGTTTCCTCCTCCTCCTCCTCTTCCATCTGTGCAGGGGTTTGCATCTCTCCTCTTCCTCCCCCCCATCTGTACACCCTTCCCTTTCTCCTGGCGCATCAATAGCGAGCTGTCTTTCTCCTCTCTTCCCCAGGGTAATGAGTACTCCCTCCCAGCTCTGACCCCTGGTCTCGATGAAGTCAAATCAAGTCTATCCACCTCTGCTAACCCAGACCTGGGGACAAATGTGTCAGGACCCCAGACGTACCCAGTGGTGACCGGTAAGCTGCCTGACCAAACAGCAGAACCAAGCTTTTTATTTATTTCCCTCATCACCATTAGCTTCTGCTTTTTCTGCTAATGCAAAATATCCCTCTGTGGCAAACATGGAAAGAGACAGAAAGACTGTGGAGGATGTAAGGGCTCAAGAGAATCTTGAAATTCAGAGTACTGGTGGTTTTGGGTACACCTAGAGGTGCCCAGGTGTGATTCAAAGACAGGCAAACCCAGGCGTGAATCGGGAACTTGTGTGCTCAGATGGGGCTTAGGGATGGGTGTTGGTGGAGGACAGGTATGGCCAAATACACACTGTGATTTTTTCCTTTGTGTCTGAGAACAAGAGGGTCATGGCCTGCCCATGATCCAGTCTTGTTATCTTGGGGAGAAATAACAATTTAAGTTTTATTCAGCCCTGGCATTTGGAAGGGGCATTTGCAAACTAAATACTGAGGTCTGCTGAACTGTGACTGCTAAACTCCCTCCTCCTTAAGCCCATGAGTCTCTAACAGCAGCTGCTAAAAGAAATTTGTTCACAGCCTTCCCTCCTGTGTGGGCACATTAAACTCAGGTGTGACTGGAAGAGTAGGAAATGAGAGCAAGTGCAAGACAGTAGAGGAATCAGGATGCACAGAAGTAGGAGGCAATTTCTTCAGCAGCTGCTCCACAGATACTTCCTCTCCTCTGATGGCACATGCAGGACCTGAGTGGCACAGGGTTGTCCTGGGGCCATGGGGCATGCCATCCTGATACTAGTGTTAGACTGCCTGCCCTGTGCGTGTCTAGAGCCATAAGGAGATCCCCTGGTGCCACAGCCCTTCTTTTCTCAGGCTTTAGTTGCTGCTGCTCCCGGCTCACACAGCTACCATAGATTTGCACATCTCCTCCTGGGTATCTAGAGCAACTGGCAAGGTCCGAGTGACTTGCCCAGGTTTGGCATATCCCCTTTGCCCTCCAACTCCTGTGGCCCCTCTAGAAACCTTGCAGAGTAAGTTGAGAAATAACTCATGACAAAGAGGTCTAAGTCCTGTTAGCAAGGGAAGGAGCTGTTGCCTCTTGGCTAAAAAGCCATCCTTTGATGGGACAGAATCAAGAGCACTGGAGTTTGTATCTCAACCTTTTCTCACGGAAGCTCCAGCTAATAGCCCCTGAGGTCAAAGCAGCTCATGGCTGAGGCAGGAAGTCATTGCTTGTTCAGCAAATGCTGAGCAAAGGCATATTATTATACGCAGCTTTTGGCTGCCAGAACTTTGGGACCAGGCAGGATTAGTAGCAGTTACCCCAAATACAGAGGAGATCCAGTGTGAGGCCTGCAAAATGACATGGAGAACCATGGGGAGGCGAACTGCATATTTAGGGAGTGTCTAGAAAGTGTGACATCCCCAGACCTTTTTCATGGCTTTACTGCTATCAGGCTTGATGCAGGATCCTTGTAGCCATGCAGTTTATTAGCCAACCAGAAAAAAATGGCTCAGCTGTGGCAAAATTGTTCCACCCTTCTTTGTATTTGCATATGCAAGACAAAACTCAGCTGGTATCCATCTACTGTTTAGCAGATCTACATCTCTTACAGGAAATACTTTCCTGTAAATGCGGGGGCAAAGCCAGTAGGGGAGAAGTACTGTCTTTCCTTCATGGAAGGCAGATCCCCATTGCTGGATGTAAAGGTGAGGCACTTTAAAATCAGAGTTTAAGATTCAAAGGGGGCATTAAAANAGCTCTGACCCCTGGTCTCGATGAAGTCAAATCAAGTCTATCCACCTCTGCTAACCCAGACCTGGGGACAAATGTGTCAGGACCCCAGACGTACCCAGTGGTGACCGGTAAGCTGCCTGACCAAACAGCAGAACCAAGCTTTTTATTTATTTCCCTCATCACCATTAGCTTCTGCTTTTTCTGCTAATGCAAAATATCCCTCTGTGGCAAACATGGAAAGAGACAGAAAGACTGTGGAGGATGTAAGGGCTCAAGAGAATCTTGAAATTCAGAGTACTGGTGGTTTTGGGTACACCTAGAGGTGCCCAGGTGTGATTCAAAGACAGGCAAACCCAGGCGTGAATCGGGAACTTGTGTGCTCAGATGGGGCTTAGGGATGGGTGTTGGTGGAGGACAGGTATGGCCAAATACACACTGTGATTTTTTCCTTTGTGTCTGAGAACAAGAGGGTCATGGCCTGCCCATGATCCAGTCTTGTTATCTTGGGGAGAAATAACAATTTAAGTTTTATTCAGCCCTGGCATTTGGAAGGGGCATTTGCAAACTAAATACTGAGGTCTGCTGAACTGTGACTGCTAAACTCCCTCCTCCTTAAGCCCATGAGTCTCTAACAGCAGCTGCTAAAAGAAATTTGTTCACAGCCTTCCCTCCTGTGTGGGCACATTAAACTCAGGTGTGACTGGAAGAGTAGGAAATGAGAGCAAGTGCAAGACAGTAGAGGAATCAGGATGCACAGAAGTAGGAGGCAATTTCTTCAGCAGCTGCTCCACAGATACTTCCTCTCCTCTGATGGCACATGCAGGACCTGAGTGGCACAGGGTTGTCCTGGGGCCATGGGGCATGCCATCCTGATACTAGTGTTAGACTGCCTGCCCTGTGCGTGTCTAGAGCCATAAGGAGATCCCCTGGTGCCACAGCCCTTCTTTTCTCAGGCTTTAGTTGCTGCTGCTCCCGGCTCACACAGCTACCATAGATTTGCACATCTCCTCCTGGGTATCTAGAGCAACTGGCAAGGTCCGAGTGACTTGCCCAGGTTTGGCATATCCCCTTTGCCCTCCAACTCCTGTGGCCCCTCTAGAAACCTTGCAGAGTAAGTTGAGAAATAACTCATGACAAAGAGGTCTAAGTCCTGTTAGCAAGGGAAGGAGCTGTTGCCTCTTGGCTAAAAAGCCATCCTTTGATGGGACAGAATCAAGAGCACTGGAGTTTGTATCTCAACCTTTTCTCACGGAAGCTCCAGCTAATAGCCCCTGAGGTCAAAGCAGCTCATGGCTGAGGCAGGAAGTCATTGCTTGTTCAGCAAATGCTGAGCAAAGGCATATTATTATACGCAGCTTTTGGCTGCCAGAACTTTGGGACCAGGCAGGATTAGTAGCAGTTACCCCAAATACAGAGGAGATCCAGTGTGAGGCCTGCAAAATGACATGGAGAACCATGGGGAGGCGAACTGCATATTTAGGGAGTGTCTAGAAAGTGTGACATCCCCAGACCTTTTTCATGGCTTTACTGCTATCAGGCTTGATGCAGGATCCTTGTAGCCATGCAGTTTATTAGCCAACCAGAAAAAAATGGCTCAGCTGTGGCAAAATTGTTCCACCCTTCTTTGTATTTGCATATGCAAGACAAAACTCAGCTGGTATCCATCTACTGTTTAGCAGATCTACATCTCTTACAGGAAATACTTTCCTGTAAATGCGGGGGCAAAGCCAGTAGGGGAGAAGTACTGTCTTTCCTTCATGGAAGGCAGATCCCCATTGCTGGATGTAAAGGTGAGGCACTTTAAAATCAGAGTTTAAGATTCAAAGGGGGCATTAAAATAGTTCTTTGTAGCCCTTCTGCCTAAGTGAAGATGGTGAATTCCAGCCCATTAACATGGGAGCAGAATTTCTAAAGGCTGGGGATGCTGCACAAGCTTTGGACATGACTCTTACAAGAGGACAGCAGGAGGCAGATTTGGCCTCACAGAAGAGGCTGTGGGCTGAGGCAGAAAATCTTCATGTGCCCCCCAACCCTGTGCCATCCCCACTCTGTTCCCTGCAATACTCCCAGCTCAGCTCAAGAACATCCCCATCTGATCCATCTGGATCTAAGAGTGAGAAAAGTTCATTTCAGACCCAGCTTGACATTCCCAGGTGGCAACTTAGCACTAACATCTCAATCTGTATGCGACATTTCAATCAGTGCAGAGTAACAAAAGCAGAACTATTAGCGTTGGGAGCTGTTCACTAGTGGTAATGATGGGGAAACTCAGAAACTGGAAATGAAAAGGGAAAAAAACCCNTACTGAATTGCTGGCTGCCTGTTTTGCTGCTATAGTGTCATCTTTGAAATGTCTCTTTGCTCTTGTCCCAGGGCAGTCTGTGAACCCATGTGATACCTGAAACAAATGTGAAACAAATCCACCCATGCAGGGTACAAACTCTGTGTACAGTCACATCAGGATGTAAGATTTAGCTTCAGCCTACAAGAAAGTGTCCACAGCTCAGTCTTCCCAGACAGAAAAAAGTATCACTAACTCTTTCCAAACAAAAGCTGTCTGGTATTGGATTCTTGCCCTTTCTGAAGGACTTCAGAGAAAGACCTCCGCTCTCTGGCTCAAGAGTAGATTTCTTCAGCAAGCTCTCTCAGCTCACACCATTCTGAGAATATACCCCTCCAAAAGCCATCAGAACCTCAACATTATGTAACTACCTAAAATCTTGGAATGTAGTGAGATAGTTAAATACAGATGTTGTTCAAGTCCCTTTATCTGTCTGTGAGCTTCCTAGAATTGAAGAGCCAGAAATGCTGCAGAACAGGCAGCCACCTCCCCAATGTGCAGGAAGCCCTTCCCCAAAGTCCTGGACATCTATTCAAAGACACAGCTTAGCATCACAGTTACGTACAGCACAGCCTTGCCTGGTACCGCCAATATCAAACACTGCCTTTCAGATAATTATTCTAACACATCTTAGATAGTCCATTTATTACTCACATCTCCTAAAGCAAGTAAACAAAAGCATTTGTTTACTATGGAGCAGACAGGTCACCCTTCTTCCTCCCCATTAAGTATCTGCAAGGAATTTCTATGAATGAGTTGACACTTAGGGGTTAGCTGGGCACTAGGCTAGGAAACATGCTCCCACTGTCCTTCCTATAGCAGAGACAATGTAGAAATTTTCAACTTCCTTATGAAGTATCAGAGAGAGAAAGCTCTTAAGAGCTGCCTGAGAACACCACCTCACCTCTTCCTTCACACACAGGCCAGCAGGCCAGCTACATCTTGCCTCGATGGTGCACGGCCATCATAACTAGATTGGTGTAGATCCCTGATGGTTTCTTGGACAGTATCTTTGGACACCAATCAAGATTTCCTAGAAGCAAAGATCCAAGTCCGAACATACCAAGATAAGCCAAGTGCATGCAGTTGAACACTAAGACAAGAATTCTGTTCAGAGATGTTCTACCTCAGTTATTTCTACTGAAGGAAAACAGCCCAGGCAGATAAGTATAAACCTGTACAGGGCTATGTAAACACAGAAAACCTTCAATAGCTTTCTTTTATTCAGTAGTTTCCACAGGTCTTTGATTTTGGAAAGTACTCAGTAGCTGACACCTGAGAGGTG
>VZTV01121647.1:0-11300 GCA_013400875.1 Anhinga rufa
TCACGCTCCTTATAATTATTTTGAACAGTATTAACACTTCTGCAGTGCCCTCCTACTATATGGGTATTTCCTTTCTCCGTTGATGTTCTACAGATTTCCACATGACACCGAAGTGTAAAATCTTTAGACGTGTGTTAATGAGTTTGAAACAAAGCTTCCTTCTCTGAAATACCTGGGAGGTCCGTGCAGCTAGGGCTGACGGGCTCACCAAAAATAGCCACGTCCCTGTTTGTGTATTTTACTGCTACGTGTTGCTCTGATAAGCACATCAGACTGCTGTCAGGCAAAGCCTCCCGTATCCTCACTTCCTGGGGCTCCAAACTGAACAGGACAGGACATATTCAAGCTCAGCGTAAGTGCACTAAACTGAGAAAAATTACACCAGCACCCATTTCTGACCTTCCAGCCTGCTTTTTACTACCTTTTGATGCGATTCACACTTTCATTTTGGTTTTACATCTTCAGGTATATTCTTTGCATGACTGATTTAGTCTTCTATTTTAGAAAAATATAATGGCAACATGATTTTTAAGGTTATACAGAAGTACGCACGGTGAGAAGCCAGAAACACGAGACCAGAAAGAAAACATCTCAAATTACTATCTCACTTCTGAGTCCTGAATATTACCTTCAGTCAGAAGCGCTAAGGCAAGAAACCATTGGCTTCTACTTTTTAAACAAGTGTCTTGGAGAAGCTCTTCACAGAAGTATAGTTTACAAATTTTTTACCGATTATTTATGATGAATGTTTAGTGACTTTTATCTCAGCAGGAAACCCACTCTAACAGTGACTGTGGCACAATGTAAAATAATATTACAGTTTGCTGACATTAATTTATCTTGATTATTCTAATGATTTTATATTTTTATTGGTGTACTGGATTGCAAAAAATGCAGTATAATTTAATTTTTACCATCATATGAGGAGAAATCACTGGAGGCATTAAAATGATGAAAGAAGAGTTATGCTAATACCACAAAAAAGGATGCAAAAATGATTTATGTTACTTTCTTCTCCTATTTGCAGTTCATTAAGTCACTGTCTTCTTGTAATGACCAAGTGAAAATTAAAGTACTTCAGAGAAGAACTTTAGGTTCAAGCATCATTAGAGGAAGAGAAATGGGTTCTTTGATGAACTTGACTGCAGAAATCTATAGAGCACAACTTAATCAGACTGCACATTGATCTTTGATGCTAGAAGGTAGACCTAAGATCGAACAAATCTTTTTAATGCATATTTTTCCCTTTAAAAGTAGCATATGATGCATGAGAATGATTTATATTTAATATACTTCAAGTTTATAAGGTATAAGGGTACACTGCACTTTCTTTTTTACTCACTGCAAACTGAAATCTAGGTAAAATAGGTACCTCTAAGGTTATATATTTCCTTATGGATTCTATATTACATAGGATGTATGACTCTGGGACATGGCATATTGTTTCTTAACTAATGAACTCCCAAGTCACTCGAAATGCATATTTTACGTTCCTTTGAAACACAAACCAGGAGTTACAGTTAGCAGATAACTGCAGATGACAAAAATATCGTCTGCCTGTTTGCTGTCTCTCCCCCCAAGAAGATTTTTTAACAACTTAATTAGATAGCAGATTGAATTCAGCTCAGGTATTTGTAATGCCTCTGATTTTGTATGGTTACTGCAAGGCTGAAATCCATAGAATTTGGTCCTCTGGAAAGAATAATATGGGGTTGCATGTAAGACTGCAGTGGAGCGTAGTAGTGATTCGCCTCCAACAACTGTTAGCGTTCAGTAGAAAAATGCCTAACTTCTAAATTCCAAAAGGAATGCCGAAGGTTAGAATGTGAATCTAAAAGGTTTAAAGGTTTTTTCCCTAATTGAAATATCAAAGATTAATAACTCTTCTCTTTCCAAAAGGATCACAAAACTTTTTGTGATAATAGTTCATAATATATGCCTCATATTTAACACCTGGTAGTAGCTCACAGGTTTATACATGCTTTCTTCCAGGAAGATCCCGCAGTACTATTCATACCTAAAGAAGTGGTATTCTAGGGCCGTATTTCACATCTTCCACTTGTTTGTTCCACTTACAAAAATAAGATGTGCTCAACCAGCAATAACCAATTTTAACATGTTTAAATTTCTTTTGGAGTTCAAAGGTTAACCCACTTTGAAAATCCTGTCCCTACTCCAGTTGACTTTTTTTTTGCATTGGGTGTCAGTGTAGATATGGAAGTTGAAGCCAAATGCGTTGCTCCTACACGCCACTGTAAAACAGCTGTACCAGGACAGGATGGAGCTTTCTGAGCCTCCAGTGGTTTGTTCCAATTACGTGTCATGCTCGAGAATCTTCCTTGAGTCCTCATCTCAGAGGAGAAACCCGCCAGTACTTCAAGTAATTTCTAACGGATATTCTTCCCTTCCTCCCGTGAAGCTGTTATTGCTGGCCAGATAAACACACAGGAAATTAAATAACCACTTCTAAAATTACCAACTCCTTTTTCACTTTCAACTTCTCCAATTCCCCCTATTTTATTTGCTGCTGAACATGCCCGTTTGACAGAGCAATCCCTTCTCAGCGTAAACCAATACTGTCTCGGCAACGAAGCTGCCAGGTATTAAATATAGGATGATGGAGATAATTTTTAATCAGGTTAATGTGCTTTAATTACTATAAATTAGATTTTATTTCTCTAAGCAAGCAAACAGTATAATTTGGGTTATTTAAAACACAAACTCTTTAAACAGTCCAAGTCATTTAGAAAACAGATATATATTTTCAAGAAAAGTACATCGTTGTTCTTGGTGTGCCAGTAACCTTACACATTGAGTAGCATTTTTCTGAGAAGTGTCTTACAAACCCCATGAAATTGAATTTAATGCTCATTGATACCAAGCCTCCTAAAATCGTAAAGAAACAAGGATCAAGCATGAACAAGTAGCAAAAGTGACTTATATGAAAAATTCAGTTCTTGAAACAGTAAGTACTGCCTGGGAACCACCCACCTTCTACATTTTCAGTGGATTAAGTGCTGTAAGCAGCACACTGCCACCAAGTCCTGCAGTTCGATTCCCTTGGCTGGATCTTTGCACCAGTGCAACCTCTTTAATTTTATCGGAGTTCAGAAAATGCACTCCACAGGACAGATTTTTGTGCCAGTGAAGCCGCATTTAATGAGCAAAGTGGTTTTCTCTAGAATCATCTCAACAGCTGCAATTTCAGACAACATGAAAACACTTTGCAAATGGCATTACTGATCTGCCAGTGACACGTTTTACCCAGAAATATCCTACACTTAGTCTTTTTTGTCCAAATTAGATGTTGAAAATAGATTTTTTTTTCCCTCAAATGTGTATCCAGGGTTTGCCTAAATACAGAACTAACTAAGCTTGCCCTTAATTTCAAGCTAGGGGGCACATAATGGACATGAAACACAAACCCCGTGTGTGATGGGTTTCTGTGACAGAAGGCATAACAAGCACCTCATCACGGTTTAATAGAGGAATCAAATGGAAAGGTTTCATAGCTAGATAATGCAAAATCTTCCTCTGTGGCAAGCAAGATTCTGTCTTCTAGCTAAAGTAACGATAAGCCTAGTTTCATGTACTCTGTTTCATTTTGTATATGAAAACAACACATAAGCGCTATGAAGGTATAGAAAAAAGTATGCCCCACAGCTTTCCTAACTGCTCAAGACTGTTCTGGACTTACCTATGTTTGGCATTATGCATCGTTAACTGAACCCCTGGAGCACAAACAGGATGGGAGCAGGGAAGACTTTAAAGCTCCTGCATCATTTGAAAACAAATGTGTGTAAAATAGAAGTGCAGAGATGGACGTAGAGTGATTTATAAACTGAGAAATGACTCTTAAATCACTTAATTTTTGTTGGATTCTGATAATCAGTAGCATTGTCCTTGATTCCCATCTTCTCCCCCCACCTTGGTTTGTGGGAATAAAGTAAAAGATTATATGAAAACCCCTCTGATTACCCTAAGTCTGAGCATATGAAAACTTCGGAAAACTTCTCCTACTTGCTGTGTAAGCCTCCTCAGATTAAGTGAATTTCCAAGAGGCAGAAACGGTCAGCAGAGACACCAAAGTTAGCAGTTTTAGGAGCTCTGCTCTTAAGAGGTTATATGGGTGGCCTTTGCCTTTGGATGGTGGCGGTGTTGGTACTATTGTTGATAGTTGGGCTAGGGAACCTCAGTTAGCTGACATCGCGCGGTTACTGAGGTGAACACAAGAAGCAAATCTTCAGGAGGCCCAACAAGAAGATCTGGCAAACTGAACATACTTTTTTATTTTTCCTTTGGCAATGATGCATGGAGGGTATCTGGCGTATTTAATATCCAGGCAGAAGAGCATGTGAAATCAATAGATAGATTGCAAGAGTATATCATGGACCTCTTGTATGGTCTCTGTCAAGTATGTTTAAATATTAAACCCTTCACTATCTTGGGAGAACTATCTCTCTGCCTTACAAGCCCCCTCTGTGATCCTACGATTCTATTTCACTGCTGTGAGTGACAATGACAAAGCTTTTTGCTATCTTTCTGCCTCCTTCCATCATGGTCTGTTTGTATCTCTCTGTAACATTTATGACTACTGGTGTGTTAACAGATTTTCTGAATATTATTCATGATCAACTGAATTTGAGAGAATACAATATTTATATTGCATAATAAAAGAGGATAATTTTTATAGGTTTTATATGTTAGGTAATCAGCTTCACAGATGATCAAAGATTAACTTTAAATGGATGCTGCTAAGAAAGATCTTCGGTCTTAAATCAGCTTTTCTGCTTTAAACCTTTCTCTTTAATCCTCAGCTTCAAGTAATTTTATAAATAGATAAAATTGGAAAATCTTTTAAACTACAGAAGTATAATATAATCAGATGAGCCTCAGTGCTATCTTTTCTTTACTTGAGATAACTGTAAGAAAACATAAATAGTTTGCCTTCTTGTAAGCTGCACTGCACATCAGCAATGATATAAAATTATGAATAAACAAAACCTGGATCATTTTAAAAAAACAAACTAAATCAACGTAAGACCTTTCTCCCAGTTACATAATATTTCAGCGTTGTTTCTATGTCAGGATTTAAAACCAGGCTGTAGAGCAACCCCAGCACCTACCGGCACACGTGTGCAGCTCAGGGCATCATTTCAGCTAAAATAACCCCATCCTGATGCTGCGCTGCTGTCATGGTTCCAGCTGGGACAGAGTTATTCTTCACTGTAGCTGGTGCAGTGCTGTGTTTTGGACATAGTATGAGAATAATACTGATAACACACGGATGTTTTAGTTGTTGCTGGGCAGTGCTGAACTAGTCAAGGACTTTTCCAGCCTCCCATGCTCTGCCAGGGGCACAAGAAGCTGGGAGGGGAGGGGGCACAGCCAAGGGAGCTGATTCAAACTGGCCAAAGGGATATTCCATATCATATGACGTCATGCCCAGTATATTAACTGGGGGGAGTTAGCCGGGAGCAGGGGCAATCGCGGCTCGGGAACCAGCAGCGTCGGTTAGCGGGTGGTGAGCGGTTGCATTACNGCTGCACAGTGCTGCTGGGTGTGTAACCACTCGGGCCCAAAGGCTGGAAGGTCGTATAGCAAAGCTAACCTGTTGCAACAATTATCTCGTACGCAGTCTAAATGCTTCTGTAGTTACATAAATATCAGCCAAATGAAGACTAAGAGGTTTTTTTTCAGACAAAAGTTTGTCTCGTTGTTTTTTTGCAGTTTATTCAGATGTTAGGGCACAAAGTCATCCTGCCTTATTTTTGCTTTTTAATACCTAGTTGTCTTCTTTGAACTAATAGCCTTGTCCACCACTATACTTAGAGGCGAGCAAGGGGTGCCTACCGAGTGTAATTCATTCACCTGTCTTTGACAGCTAGGTTAGAGTAGGATGAATCACTTCTGGAAATGCCCATCTCTCTGCATTGATGTAGGCTAAGTGAAACTTGATGGTTACAGTCACAGGAGATGAATCCCACTTTAGGAATCAGATCATTAACTCGGTTGCACTAGTATAAATCTCGAGTACTTTGAACTGCGTTGCTCAATTTATGCTGTGTGACCCATGCCAACCCAAACCTTAGTACGCTTCAATCAACTTGAAATATACAGCTTAATAAGAAAAGTTTAAAACCAGTGTTGATATGAAAACATTTCCTGAGATCCTTGCCCATTTGTGCAGTTTCATATTCACAATAATGAATATTAAAGCAATAATAGTAAAATGCTATCACTGCTGCAAAAAGAATCCACATAAAATGAGAGAAATTGATTGTAAGTGTTGTTAAATGAAAAAAAGAAACCAGGATTTGGAAAATATTTTATGCCAGTTTTAATTACTTTTAGCTTTGCTGACAGCAGGGTAAGTAGAAGAGAAATAGTTTTCGCAGTAAAATGTGTTCTTTAAAACTACAGTATTCTTGTATATTGAATGAGTAGACCTGATGTTACTGATATTTAAATTGGGTTTGCAGTGGTATCAGTCCACTAGTTTCAATGCAGTTACTCCTGATTTCTGTGAGTGTGAGAATACAATCCTACGCTCTTCTTTGTTTTGACAGTATGCATATTTTTCCATGCAATTTAAATAATCAAATCCCCTTTCGTCCCTATGCATTGGTTACATCTCATGAAGTCGGTGAATACTTCACGACTTCAGTAAACAGTAGAAAAGGCATTTAGAAGAAAAACTACACATAATCATTAAAAAGACAGAGCATAAAAAACTACCAGAGCTGCAAGGCAGCAGGAATATTCACAGATGAACTCTACATTTGTATTCAGCAATAAAAATAAAACCAGATAGAACCTGTCACATCCTGTGCTATGTAGGCTAGACCTGCAAAAACCAGACTTGAAAGAAATGCATATAGATGGTAATAAACCGGTTTTGGAATGTCATTAATAAAAACATAAATTGCTCTGAAAAGTGCTATAGAGCCCACTTAAATATTTTAGGTTAAAACATTCAAGATGAATGTTACAAATCTATGTTACTAGGGAGAATGAATAAAGTAGGGGTGAGAGAAATTTCTGATTGAAAAATAAATGTATTCTGTTGTGGATAACGGACACGGACATGTGCCAGCATGTTTATGAAGCCTTCTCCTCTTGCAGCAACCATTGATTGGGATAGTGAGAGAGCAACCAAATATTTTACCTTCATGTAATAACAAAGTTGAGGAGCATCACTGACTCGGAAAGCAAAGGAACAGGGACTTCCTGTCAAGGCCATAGTGACTTCCATATTCCCTCCGAGAGCTGTGCGTACATCGGGAAAAGAGATCAGTTTGCAGGGCTTCTTTGGGATGGCTCCTCGTAGAACACTTTGTCCAGCTCAGTTTTGAGACTCTCAAGTACGAAAAGCGTCTACTGTTTCCCATGGGAGACTCCTTCACCATCTAATAGCTCGCTCTGTTGGAAGGTTTTTCCCGATATTCAGCTTCAATTTTCTATTAATTTCTTCCTGTAACTCTAGTTATATGGTACTTATGGCTCAGTGGTGTAATCCAGGATCACAGTCTTGGTCCTTCCCTTTACAATTTTACTGCCTTTTTACAATTAACAACCTGCAAAATTCTCTAAGGAGATACTCAGGTTGTCTATCAGAAAAGAAAAGACATTTCAACACCTTGGGATTGTTACCTGAGGCAAGATAACCTGTAATATATTACTCCTCTGAGTAAGGATATACTGATAGGCAGAGGATCTGCTATCCTGCCTCTTAACTCTGCCCGTGGGCAGCATGAATTTTTTGTTGTAATACACATCTAGGGCTAAACTGGACTCTGGTTCCCCTTCTCAGAGCTGTGGCTGAATAGCGTAGAAACAAAGCCACTGAGCAGCAGTACTTGGAGCTATCGGGATGGTTCAGAGCAGACAAGTAACATTTAATTTGACTTAAACCTGAATCAGCAATTTGAATCAAATTCAGGTGCTCAGAAAGTTTCAACTCTCCCCTCACGGCTTTTAACATGGGCGTTTTTCTTTTTCTTGTACCATCAATCTAGTGCCAACAGATGCAATCCTCAGAAACAATAAAGGTGCCACGGCAACTAGTTTAATTTATTACTGGTGTTTTGAGGCTCATCTTAATGGTGCAGAATATGTTGGACTATAAGGAAATACAAACAAAAGCAGAATGGTAGTAATTATTCATTCTGCTGGCAAGGTATCTAAGTCAGGCATTAAAAATGAACAAAGACCTGTAAAGATTCTTTTGCAAAACTAATAAGTTTTTCTGAAGTTCTGCATTATCAGGAATAAATTTACACTAGCTGGTTTCTCTGGTGACTAAGCAAGTCTACGCTATGCCACATTTGTCTCGCTGACCCTTTGCACATCCCTCCCATTTTTATCTTTTCCTTGAACAACAAAGTATTCCTTAATAGAATCCTAGATTAATTATTAATGCCGGTGTTTATATTAGTAAATAAAAATGGAAATCTGGTCTCCTCTTTTCAGACCTAACATTTTTAGCCTAACACTAAACCTGTGGTACTCTAGCACTTTATTCATTAAAGTTTAATATGGTTCCACTGCATGTTTCAAGCATTCTTTACTCAGCCATACTAAAAAGCAAATAAGACAACTAAGTTAAAAAAAAAAGTCCCATAAAAATCCAGTTCTTGTTAAACTAAAAGCAAAGGAAAATGTCAGCAAAGATGAGCTACACTTCTTGCTTATTAAAGCTAGGCAGAGCTTGATTTTAACCCACTTAGACTTTGGCCTGTTTGGTTCGGATGATTTGGTTTAGGGCCAATTTCTAACTCATGGTAGAAGCCTGAAAGAGAAAAATCTATAGGTTCATGCAGACAAAATATTGTCACTCCACTTTCCAAACCCCTAACCTGTGAGCTTCATCAGCAGTTTACTTCCTACTGAATCTTCTCAGCCCTACAGTTATTCTCCACTGTAAAACTTCACTGCCAGCTTTGAGGATGCCAGCCAATCAAGCTGAAGCCCCAAGCAGGGCTCCCCTCCCAGCCTGCGCACGCTCCCACTGATGCACCTTCCTCCCTCTCCCATTCCCCCCCAGAAAAGCACTGGCATCAGGCACCAACGCTCTTCAGGCCAATAAACAGTATTATTGCTTTGATGCTTATATTTTACAACTCGGTGGAGCAGGTGCAACTGGGAAACAACGCTGCTTTATCTCGGGAAGTTATAGTGCTTGCTGGTTTTCAGTTTTGTTATCTCAACTAATTTGCTTCAAAGATGCAGGTTGAAACAGAAGGAGCCGGCGGAGCTGAGAAATATTTGACTCTATTTTAACCCTCATAAGAGGGTAGATTACCCCAGTTTAGGAATTTCTGAGACAGATCCAAGCTGAGTATCTCAAAAGGTCCTCCCGTCAAAAAACCCAAGCATTCATAAAGTTTCAGGTTCAAAAGAGACTGCAGGACAGGCCCTGTGTTCATTCCTTGTCAGAGGGAATTGGGAAAAACTGTGTGAGAACAGTTTTGGATGGCTTTTTCTCATGTATTCCCCTCTTCTAGTCCGGAAGAGACAATGTGACCCTGAGATTTTATTCAGCCTTCCCAGGATATGCTCGGGTTGTTTTCAGGTGAGATCTCTCCCAGAATATCAAGCTGAAACTTCTGGGTGTTCTTTTGCTTTGTCTTAAGAGAAGTTATGGGAATCAAATTAGGACAAAAGCATCATATCTAAGGAGCCTGACTGCATGAGTATTTATGAAAACTGCCCCAATATTGCTGTACCTCTGCTAATCTCCATTATACAATCCTTGAACCTTTTTTTTTTAATTTTTAATGATGTGTTTGTGGTCTCCACAAAGCAGCTGCTCACTATTTCTGTTTCTGTTGTGTCTAGGGACTGCTAACATAGATTGGGCAGCACCGCTGTTGAGCCAGGTGCTATGAAATATGTAAAGCTATTTCCCAAAGAGACTGCTTCCATTATCCTTTTTTTTAAACAACTGTTAAAATCCTTCCTGTAGCTGTCTGCCATCTCAGCTCACTCTGGAATGCATTTCTCAACCTGGTGCTTGAGACTGCCTTAAGGAATGCTAGCAGTGAACAGATGAGCACAAAGGACAGTGGACAAAGGCCACAGAATTGAAAATTTAACTTCCAGTAGCATAAATCTGGAGTAATCTTAATGTCTGTGCTGGATGCACTGACATATATATCATATATATATGGTGTGTGTATATATATATATGATTTGACCCCCTGGTGCTTTTGGTGCTCAGCTCTGCTCTCCTTTCCTTCTTGAACACATCAGCCCAGGCTCTGATCTCAGCAATACTGCTACTGAGACTGTTGTGACTTTACAGCGCTGCAAAAACTGAATATGAGGCAAAACCCCTTTGCTGTGCGGGTGCCAGAGCAGCGCCCCAGGCTGCCCAGAGAGGCTGCGGAGTCTCCTTCCCTGGAGCCATTCCCACCCCGCCTGGACGCGGTCCTGTGCCCCTGCTCTGGGGGTGCTGCTCATGCAGGGGGCTGGATGGGGTGATCTCTCGAGGCCCCTTCCAACCCCCACCGCTCTGTGATTCTGTGAGATCATGTGTTAAGTTCAACTTTTTTTTTAATGGGTTTTTATTTTGGATACTCTGTGAATATATACAGAAACTATACCTCTACAAATGCATAGGAGAGCATCCCAATATAAATATATACTGAAAAATAATGTTGATAAGAACAGACTAGCTTTCTGAGGAAGCAGTGATAACGAAAATACATATAAATGGTGCTGTGGGCAAAACAGATGGCTAAGTATATGTAGCTTTTCAAACCAGTTATTAGAAATGCAGGCTTCCTTTGTATGCACCTGCTTGGATATCTGAAGAACATATCATAAAGAGTCTGATACAAGTTTAGATGAAACTGGAAGGGCTACAAGGGAATGAGAGTTGACACAGGCAAACACATCCAGCTCCACTGAGAAAATATTATTTGCATAGCAGGCCACTGGATGAATGAGACTGTTGACATTTTCATGTGCAGAGTTCCAATTAATTCCGCTCTTCATGGAGGAAATACTTGTTTTTAAAATGGACAAATACAAGAATATTCAGCTGACGCCTGTCTGCCATGAGCATGGCAAAACCAAGGACGACACACCCGTGGCTTCAGCTCACCAGTGCCCCTCCAGACCAAGGCAGCTGCTGTTTCATCATTCTATGATTTTCCAGAACTAGCTGGGAAGTTTTATGGTGCCAAACTTATATAGTGGTGGTTTTTATTTTTACAACTCAGGTCTGAAAAGTTGCCAGCAATCTTGATTTCTTTCTATTTGGTGGCTTTGTTTTTTTTTTCTGCCGTCATCAC
>VZTV01121660.1:0-24390 GCA_013400875.1 Anhinga rufa
GTTGTGCGTTGTAGAGTTCATCTTCAAAATAATGTGCCAGATGTGTTTTACGTAAGAGTGTTCTTTAAATAGGTATCTACAAACAGAAGATTGAATTGCAAAGCCAAGCAAAAAAGGAAAAGAAAGGATAGAGGGCATGCTTTCCCCTGGGTGTAAATCTACAGCAAGGCTGCACAAACAGACACTTAGGACAAAACCTAGCTCATGGCAACACAGAAACAGTAGAAAAAACATTCAAGGTAGCAACCTGTAGTCATATTTTGAAAGTTGTGAAATCTCATTATATTCTCATCTTCCCTGGATCAGAAAAGATCGCCCACATCCCTATCACAAAGACAACGGACATGTAGTTTTGCTTACTAATTGATCCGAGACTGACTGTGAAGTAGACAGACGAAGGCAGAAATGCAGGAGGAAGAGAATGGTCCTGGCTTTGATCTCACTAAGTGAAACAGTAAAACCGATTAATTCTACTGTGTGCCAGTGAAAATCACTGGTTTAACAACAACGTGAGCGAAACTCATCATTATGCAATTTCACACTTAAGTTACACATACACAACCCAACTGCAGCAAGAACAGTTTTCATATGCACTCCTATTTCTTATCCTGGGCAAGAAAAGTACATTAGTACATTTCCATTCCTGCTTCCTGTTGATTACTTTAGTTATACCTTTTTTAAAAAAAAATCATAGAATCACAGAATTATACTACTATTATACAACAGCTCCATAAATACTACGAGATTAAGTCAGAATATATATTTTTAAGCTCAAACAAGCCCCAAACAAAACTCCCAAACCTCAATACAAGGTCCAGGCAGAATATCACTGAAATTCTGCAGGTACAAACCATTTTATCAATCACTTTACTGTATGCAGAATAACATTTATTAGCTTGCAAGCTAGACAAAGATCAAGAGAATGGAATTTATTCTTGAGACACATATTGACATTAACATAATAAATGACTGTTAGATATAAAAAGTCCAGTCTGGAACCCTTTTATTCAGAGTTTGTGTTCCCCTGGTCAAGCATGAACAGTTAACGCACTGCGGAAACGAGGCTCACAAGATTCTGTGGATGTCTCAGTGGATGACTTAAACTGAAAGTCTCGAAGACTTACTCATTTAGGACCTGGGCTTGCTCAGTTGAAGTCGATCTGAATTTTGCCACTGATATCAGTCAGAGTACATTAAAAGTTCACTCCTCACTCCATGGATGCATTTGGCAAATTGCCTTAGCCTGAGAGGTAGCCGGGCAATCCCTGTGAATCAACTACTCGTCACAAAGAAGTCAAAATTACTTTAAAAATGGGAAGAATGCTAAGGGAGTCAGTACTGCTATAGCTAATCCAGAACAGCTGGTTGGCGAGGGGTTATTTTAGGGTTCATCAGCAGTTATGAAAGAATGCATTCTAATCTGGTTAATGAAAGGGAGTGAAAGAATCAAAAAGACTTTGATTACCATTAGGACTGGGCTAAACAAAGAAAGGAAACATAGAAATATATTGTATTTTTATTAGGCAGAATGATTTTTTTGGTTATTCAGTGAGCACTAAAATAACTGAAGTCAAAAGAGTTCTTTCACTGGCCATGGTGACATGGCCACAAGAGCTTTAGGAACTACTAACTTCTTTCTTACATGATAATGAAGCCTTTTTAGCTGTCCTGTAATGGTCCCTTTACTGTAAAGCTGGATTCTGGTCTGAGTATCAAGGCTCCTATACAGAAAAGAACTGGCGTTCACAACACCTGTAATGTCACAGGAGAGTACGAAGCTGTCAAAGACTTTATGCAAGAATCTGCATTACCAATGACACTTTTCCTCTCGTAAAGACTTAGTCTGTCTAGATCACACATTCAGGTATTCATTTGAAAATGATTAAGTATCTCAGTATTTCACGTTAAGCAATGCTGAATTCTCACTCATCCTTTAACACTCAAGTGTTACAAAGAGGTGTATATATATGTATATGTGTAAGAACATAACAAGGACTGGGAAAGACCTCTGTTCTCTGAGGCAAACCATAAAACTAAGAGAAATCAGCTTATCTCCATCTTAAAAATAGCTTTCTGTCTACACAATGCATAATTTTAAAGTAAGTATACAGTACCCAAAACTGGAACTACCCGTCTGATGCCTAGTTAAGCATCAGCTAACCTAGTTAGGTTATTCCTTTAAGAACACAGCCTGCAGCAGTTCCTGCAACGGCTCAGTCTTCCCTCTGTCCTTATAGTAAACAGGTCAAAGAGAGTAAAGCCCAAAAGCTTTTCTGTGAAACAGACTCGATGCCCCAATTTAGCAAGTGTACCATACCACACGATTTGACTGTTTTAAAGTGTAAAGTATTAGTATGTGGTTTTGTAAGTAAATTATTTTCAGGGGATGTAAAGGACCAAGTCCTCCAATCTTCATGGTGAGACAGAAATTGCTTTTCCATAAATGACACTCGAAATTGGAAGATTACAAATGAAAAAGAAAATTCTTCTCCTATCCCAAAATGTCATTCTAAATCACACCAGTACATATCCAAAGTGATGCCAATAACATCTCTGAAACGATTATGAGCAAATGCCAGTGACAATGAGATAAGCACCAGGCAAATGGACGTCTCATTGATTCAACGCCTCACACAAATGAACAGTTTAGTCGTCTTATCTGACAAACTGATTTCCTTTGCAACTTTCTGTAAGTCATTTCACTGCTAAGGTCTCGACACTCCCATCTGCAAAACCGTATGAAATATAAGTTATTAGTTAAAATTTTAATACTATGAGAATCTGAAAGCAATAGCATAGTCTTGTCTTACAGAGCTAGCGTGATAGCTCAGGCAATTTTAGGTCCTTCTCTGCGTTAAATATAGCAGATTGCACAGCTTTCCCTGCAGTAAAAGATTTATTTCCTGAGAATGTTTAAAATCCAAATCCTTTTCCTAATGAAGTGTCAGATAAAAGGATCTTTCACACAAACACCACATCAAGAAAACATCATCTCCCAAAATTTCATTAAACATTAAATGATTGTGAAATAAACAAACAAAAATGTTGTTTCTTGACAAATTGTTATTAGCTCCATTTATTTTGTAAGATGTAATAAATATGCCAATTAGTTCTTCAAATGATTACATGGGGGAAGTCCCTTCTGTCCCAATGCTCTGTACTCTATGTTAAGCTCATTAGTTTGTGTCTAAGAACAGATTTTCAGCTTCATTCCTTTCTGAAACAAAGTTAGCCTCACACAGAGAACGAAGCTACTGCTGATAAACTCAAGATGCCTTAATATCAATTTGCTCAATGGAAAATCCTGCTTATTTTGAACTAATTTAGTACAGCAGTACCTGTTTAAGATCAATTCACAGCAGACTATCTCCTATTTATTTGCTAATTAAAATAATGGATTTCCTGTTCCAAACAGCATATGACCCTGAAAAATTAGCTACAAACCCAGTGTGTTATTGACTCAGCTGGTGGACTATGTCTAGACTTACCACCTAATTCTGAGGTTCATAAACACAACTACTCTAAGCAATGACAAAATGGCTAAAGCGAGGTCAGGTGATGAGGGAAAAATAGGAGACACTCGCTGAGATTTGCCTTCCCAACATTATGATGTGCAGAATGGCTTAACTGGGTTTTTCATCTCCAGCCTGAGGAACCACGAGCACAGTAGGCTGGAACTCTTTCTTGGCACGTTAAATCTGGGGACCACCCAGCCTTTCTGTCTCAATTCCAGCCCTTTCCGGCCTTGAAGGGAATAATACTCTAGTTGTACGCCAAGGGGATATCTGCAGGTGGCATCTGGGTTTGACCTTATCCACCCACACTTTTGTTGTCAGGTTTATACAAAAATATTTTCAACTGATTGTGCTGAGTAGATACAGGCCAATTCTTTCACTTCTGGAACACGGTTAAGTCAGGAAAGTACACAAGCATGGGAACAGCTGAGAAAAATGGCTCTATTGGAGTGGTAATGAATAAAGGAAGATTCCACCCAATGCTTTCAGTACGTTGCTCCTGAGCGTATGTTCCTGAGATTTGAGCCTCTGTCTGAACTGCAGATTTGCCAGGAAAGCAGTACCCACCGGGCTCCATCCTGATACCAAACTTCCAGAGGATAAGGAGAAGGCACTGCAATCCCTGTCTCTTTTCACCGAACCTCATAAACTGAAAGCAGATGCAATTTCAGGAAGAGTGTGCATTACTCTTGCTTACCAGTGTATCGACTTCTTTTTCTTCTCCAAAAATCTTTGCCTTGTTCCCACTGCAAAAGGCTGAAATCTGCTTAGGTTCATCTTAGGGCGATCTAATCAATCACAGCAGCCTGAACTGCATTTCCACCAAGAGGTCTGAGTTTAGGATGCTATGCCAAAAGTGACGCGCAAAGGTAGAAACTCTCCAGGAAGCAACCCTGCAGACTTCAGAACAGGCATGTCTTGCCTTGTCTTCAGAGCTTTGGCAAATCAGGTGCCAACAAGTGTTTCTTTATTTGCACCAAGTCCAGCAAAGCCTTGGTGAGAAGGAGATACATCTCCTTTAAAGGCTCCTCTAAAGCTTTTATTTTATGTGCCCAGATAAGCTAATTGTCTGAGCATTGCACATGCGGATAATTTTAGAGTTTAAACTCCAACCAGTAAATTTTATGAAAGATAACATTAACAAATGTCTGGAAGATTCCTAGTTCTCAAAAGCTACAGCGATGCTTATCTCAGAGCAGTAACATTCAGCACAATTATAAGAAGATCCAGACCAAAACTGTACCGATTGTGAGCCAGTAGGTAAAATTCTCAAACCAGAAATAAGTGGAAGAATATTCACAGGCTTAATAGACTGGGATGACTGATGCTAGGCTACTACTGTTTTAAAATATTGCATTGAGTCTTACAAGACTCAAAAGGCAAACAAAAAAAATCTCAATGCTTTATAAAGCCAGGCCTGAAAACTTACAGCTTCAGAAGAAAGTGGATTTTAGACATGTCCACCTTCACTGATAGCATTTTCTTTGACAACCCAAAAATACGCATTCAAACAGCTATCCCAGTCTTTCTCTTATTAAGTTCTTAGTTGTTGGATTTTATTTTTTTAAACAGTGCTTATTAATAACATTGCAAAAGATATAATAGGTGTATAATTAATGTAATAATCATGCTGAATGTATATTCACTAAGTTTAATAAGAAATAAATACTTCAAGTTGTCCTTCGTAATACAAGAGTTTAATTCTTGTTCAAATATTTATGTAACTAATTTGGTTGAAAACTATATTCAGGAAGCAACTAGGGCAGGGAATATCTATCTGTGAGAGGCCCATGCAGAACCAAGCATTTTAGGGTCTCTGTTCCTACACTGAGCTATTGCAAATTCATGAACACTATAATTTCTCGAAGAGATGGGAGTCCTAACTATATCTACAAAAATATAAGGGGGCTAAAGTACTCTTGTCATACTTCAAATTTACTCAGGCTCCAGATTTTTTTCAGGGGGAGGGCTTCAATTAAAATTTATGGATAACTTAAATTGGTGTAGCTAAAGCAGGTAATATCCCTAGCAACCCTCCTTTTCTCTCCCAAAGATTATGCCATTCTTGCAGGCATGGCTGAGCAAATTCTGTAGCTGCTTGCTAGTTGCTGTAACATAAATTAATTAAGTGCATTCATATAATCTGCTGCCAAATGGAATTTATATTAATAAGGAGGACCACAAATATGGAAGAAAGTTGGGGGTTACTTATCTCACTCGGCCGACTGCTGGAAAGGGTAGGGCAGAAAGCTAAGGTCGGTGTCGGAAGCAGCTGACTCGGCGTACAGTTCTCAAAGCGATCAAAGAACGAGAACCTATACTTTGCCTGTGAAGTCTGATCGAACAGCAACAGGTTTGGTTCCCTTCAACCTCATTTATTCGAGTAGTTCAACATGCCCGGCAAGCCCATAAAACCAGCAGTGCTAATACTCTTATGAAAGGGGCAACTACCTCCCCCCTGGGGCATATCTGAGCTCTGCCACAAGAAGGGCTGCAACCCTGGAGCTGTTTGAACGCCAGCTTTCGCAGGGCTCCTAGGGGCTGCCTCAGCTGGGGTCAGTTTGGAGGCTGATCAGCAGCACTAACCGCTGATGAAATGCGGAAGTAATGGGAAGTGATACGAATGCAAGCAAATATTTGCAGTAGCACTTATTTTATCTGCATTTCTTATTAAAAGAATGCAATCAAATTAATAATGATAAAATGGATATAAATATTAATGCACGTGTTGGTATTTAGATGATGAAATGTACTTTTGTTGTTTAGAGGACTAAACAATTCCTGTTCTTTGAAAGCTTGAAACAGTCCTTCGTTTATCTTCATCTTGTTTTCTGACATAACTTATTTATTTACAGTATGTCGGGGAGAAACCTAATTTCTAAGGACGTTTTCCAATTAACTTTCTTAATTAAAATAAAAAGTTAGACTCAATTGGTTTGTAAATAGCATTATCTAAACCCACAAAATTCATAGATTCTGGGAAACAGTTGAGAATACACCTACGCAAGTACGATCAGAAATGTTCTCCAATCTTCAATCTCCAGGTAATACAGATGATATCTGGCATTCTGAATGTCTGCTCATTTTTGCCTGATTTGGAAACAATTTCATTTGTTCCAAAAGTCTCTAACATTATTAGGGAATTATTGCTCCCTTTGTTTTCTGTTAGGCAGTGCTATAAGCAAGCACTTACATGGAAGTATGCACTTAACACGATGGGCTTTAATAAGTTCTGCTCTGAATATGAATCTGTAACAAGAGTCTCTGCAGAGATCCAGCTTCATGAATTTGTGCTAGAATCCAGTAATATCCTAGGAAATGTCTGCTGCTGCACTGATTCAAACGTCCACCTTTCAGACAGAGATCTTTAGAGATCAGTGTAAGAATTCACAATTTCAGGATGGACCATGATTTCATCCAGGGTCCAATGAAATCCTTAATGAAGTTAGTGTAAGTCTTTCAAATTATATCTTTGAAATTAAACCAGACTCAGGAACAGGAACCTAGAGATCCCATTGCTATGTCTGACTTGGTGATCAATTAGAAACAGACTCATCCAACTGAATAGTTCACAAGTTCTGGAAAAGGATGTAAATCCAATAAAGTGAAAAAAAGATGATTGCAAATCACTTAAAAGCATTAGAATTAATTATTTCCCTAGCGCATGTATACCAAGTGAATAACCGCACTCTTTATGGATGCAAGGGTATTTAATATCTAAAAATAACTTATGCTGTACGTTGATTGCAAATCTAGATACACCCAAGCCCGCAGTCGTAGGTCAATTTAGAATGCTTATGTAAAATAAAAAAGAAAATAAGCTTAAAGCAAAATGAGACATTGTACTGTTCTCATATCCATCGTTGACAACGCTATGTAAACTTTCTCTGAGACACAGAAATTTAGATGAACGTACTTCTCAACAGTTTCAGTACTAAACCTGATTTTTTTCCCATATGTTGAAAAAGTGATCTTCAGTGGACAATAATAACCTTAGATTATGAGAATGTGTGTTTTATTTCAACATTTGCTATCTCTCCTTTCGCAATGCCAGTTGGCTTTCAGCAAGACAAGTTCTCATCCTCAAAGACGTGCAGGTGAGTCAACGGAAAGTAACACAACTTCTTACACCCTCACCTAAATGTTGGCCTGAGACATTCTTTACTGTGGGCAAACATAAACATATGGCTAACTCCTGCTCAAACCGTCTTACAATGGTTTCACGCAACTTGTAAGCAGCCGTTTTCTTTGCTTTTGTACTAGAGAAACAGAAATGTGCTTCGCTACATTTACTGTGAAAGAAGAGTAGTTTCTATGTTCCCATTAAATGCTTTCAGGAATATAATAAACAATAATAACAACAATAATAATACTACTAATAATATTCTGGAAACTCCAGTAGGGCCTAGCCATAACTGGAGAAACCAAATAACTCCCAAATTTTGAAGACAATTAGTTCACAGTATGTGAACACACATTTTAAATTAGCGTGTTTGTGTGCAGACAACAGCATTGTATTCTCATTTTGTAGCGGTGTTTTTAACTGCATGAGTCATAACGTGGGGAAGGCAGGCTGAGGAAACCTGATGGCTGCCACGCTTCACAGTGTTTCCTTTGTTTAAGAAGAAAAATGCTTCTTCTGTTCAGGACAATGCAAGAGTGAACTTCTCTGGTGTAGGTTTCGCATATGCTAAATCCATTTTGTAGATAGCATGGAACCTGGAAATCCATAAATCTGCCTTTCCTTTTTTTTTTTGTTTTCCATACAAGGGAAACTCTGACTTCATTGTTAATGCAGTCAACTAGGAAAACTTGAGTAGACCACAAAACTCCTTTGTGGGATTAGTGGTTTCAAAACAGGACTGGAAACCATCAGAACTGGATTCTAATGTAGTCATGCAGACATGTCACTCTGAAAGATGCTTAAGCCAAAGGTTTCAAACATTGACACCTAAAGTAAGGCAGCAAAATGCAAATCTAACTACGCACTCCAGCAAAGCTTTTAATACATGAAAAATGCTGTGCTGTTTTGAGCTGGAAACAACACGGAAGTTTTATTATACATTGTTTTCCTTTTGGAATTTTCTAGTCATTTTAGATTTCAGACCCACAGATTTAAAACTCATGGCCAAACTGGTCTTGATAGTGTCATTTCAACTGAGCTACACGTATTTTCTATTTGCTGGGTTAAGCCTCAGAGACTTTTAAAACCGTAAAATATTATCTTTGGATAATATCTAGAATCTCTCTTTATAGCAGCAATTGACCATAATGAACCATTTTTGCTTTTATTTGGTCTCTTCTGCCTCATTTATACCTACTCTGAATTTGAGTGAATTCTCAGTCATTCACTGAAATGTTAGTATACATGTAGCAATCAAAGTAATCCCTGATTTGAAACTAAATGTAGCTAACACTGACAAACAGCTGATGACCAAACTGGTAGCGGTGGACATAAGATTTCCTAGAATCAAGAAATTGTACTTTCAGATTTTCCCCTCGAAGTATTCTTGTGATTGCAGGTAACCCTCCTGCAGTCTCTGCTCAGTGGACCAATCCTGTTACCAAGGTCACCTTTGCAGAGTTATATTTGCATCCAGCTGATGTTGATTCATGTTGCCAGATGGCTAAGGACAAAGCACAATCGCTCAACACAACGTGTGACCTACTTACAGGCCTAACAATCTGCTGTTTAATACTTTGGAAACGCATGGAGACTTTGATTAAAATTTTAATTTTGTTTCATAGCTAGCCCACATGTGGCATGTACATTTTGCATACCAGATACATCTGTTCCAACAGGGCAGTAGCATGATGCCTCCGACTTCTTTCTAAAATAGGGCATACGAATGCGTAAGTGTCACTTCCTTATTTCCGAAAGGCACCCTCACAAGTAGTTACAAGTTGTTGGTTTGCATACGGACAACTACTGAAGAGCCAAACACGCTCATGCTGGCACCACATAAACAAATAATGACGACAGTAGTGTGTCAGCTCTAGAAAAGAAGAATGAAGACATGATACACAAAGAAAATTAATGTAGAGTTTCTAATCAAATATATGGAAAGTCATGAGGAAACTGTCTGTGCTCAAAGTCTCATATAGATTTACAGGATAAGTGGGACAACATAATTTCTGCCTTAACTACAACGTGAACATGTGCAAGAATACTAGAAATGGCATTTGCTCAGGGCTTTAGGAACATAATAATTATCAGAGTCAATCAGACCCAAGGCTGACTAAGACCTGCACTCTGCCTCTGCCCTCAGCTAGTACCAGATGCTATACAAAGGTAAAAGAGCTCTAGACCAGACGTAGATCAAATAATTCCCACCTTCAAACAGGCCTTCCTGGTCCTGATCTCTACTAGTTAAAGACTGACTTAAGTCCTGGAGTTCAAGTTTTAGTAAAGTTTTAGCTCTTTTCAAAGTACTGGTCAACAAGAATTTCAACTCTGAAAAGACTTCATTTCTGAAGCCGTCTCCAACCCCGTTTTGAATCTACTTAGCTTTGGCAGATTTTCAAGAGCATAGCACCTCTAAATGAAGTCAAACTGTTAAAAGTCTTGAGCATTCAGCAGCTCCTCTTTTGAAAGGTCACAGCCAGACCCTCAGGAGAGTTTAGTGTGGTGTATGAAGCTAGGCACGTATAACTCAATAACTCTTCTAAATGAGAACAGAGTGCTTTTTAGAATATAAATCCTCCAGACTATGAGAAAGGAAAGCAGAAATCAAAAAGCCTGCAGAGAAGCAAGCCTAATGTTATATTATAGATAGAGGAGGGGGTGATAGATGCTAGCTGGAAATCGTCCTGTCACATATTAATATTATTTATTCGGGAGGGAAATGAGAAGGGAAAGCCAAAAGCAGGGAGAAGCAGTTGTACCATCATAATGCAGACGGTGCTAATGAGGTGATTACAGGTAACAGAGTAAATGAAAATAATTTGCAGGACATTGACTAAACCAAAACTTTATCAGTGAGCCAAATATTTTACTATTGAATAAAGATGTGGAGAGTTACATGACATTATTTGGCATTCTCAAGTTCTCCTGGTGAATACTATCTAAAAGTAGGCACTAAATCAGACTGAAGTGTGCTAAATGCAGAAGGAACCCCACCCTGAGAAGTTTTTCTCCAACTTCCAGGTCTTGTCTGCCTAATTTTGTCTAGCACCACAAGTTCTTTCCCTCTCCCCACAGCTCTGTAAGGTTATCTTGCCAGCAGAATCACAGGAGGGTGCATATAGGAACACTTTGACCCTGCTGCATCCCTGGCGTTTGCCACATAGTCAGGCACGGTGTTGGTTTTACTGAGAATTTCCCTGCCCCTCTAAGATTTTCAAGATGCCCAGAAAGGACATTCTAGTTGTGGATGAAAGACAACAGAAATATATTACCAAAAAAAAAAACCAAAAGAAGATACAAAAAGAGTTTGTACCTACTATTTTCTCTACATTTATGCTTTATGGAAAAGATGTACCCAGGAAAGTGCCATGTCTTAAAAGTTCTGTTACTTTGCCATAACTTAAGTTTTGAGAGAGAAAATACTGCATGCGTACAGAATCCAAAAGAAGTAGCAAAAAATTAGCAGTTATGTAATTCTTGAGGAAAGCACAATAGTTCTAGAAGAAATACCAGGCACACCTTTTTAAAATGCAAAATGAGAGAAATCCCTTTTTCTTTTTTAACCAAAGAAAGCCCAAACGCAAATTTTAAGCCAAATCTTTATGCATAAACTTTTACTATCCACTGAACAATAACTTAAATTTAACTTTAAAAATACTTACTAAGTATTCGTAGGAAGTATAATATAATTACTACGATTACTCTGTCATACAAAACACAAGTATCTTTGTCCTGAGCAGCGCAGCAGCCTTGGACTCTGGTAAAAGCTGATCCTCGCGGCACAGGTCTAGATCCCATCCCTACGTCCATCCGGTGGACCTGATTCCACAGCTCCTGTTCTGCATAAACCTTTTTATACAGACTGTCTCCAATTACAGGCACCAAATGCATAGCAGGAAGCCTGTTTTAGCCAGTGACCCAGTTACAAATATAAGGTTGCGTATTGCCCTCGACCCACAGCAAAGCTCCCACAGCTTTGCAGAGTCAGAGATCTGCCCCAAAAACCCCAGGAGACGACCCGACCTCCACGCAACAACAGTGCTATTTACAAGCACACATTATTATTCTCCTAGTTGCTGGACACCCAATATGATAATATAGCGTGGATAACACTTTACTGCATCTGATTAAAACTCGCAATGTCTTGTGTCCATTAGGGCTGTGCAGTGGAGTAACAAACACAGCCCAGTGCTGAAAGCACAGACTAAGTGAACTGAGATAGGTCTCTCTCTGGGCTGCTTAGCAGAGAGCATCCTCCTCCTTTGCTGGGTCTGATTATTTTTTGACATAGAAGTTTGTGGAGGAGCGAAAGCGTCTGTTTAATTTGCTGTTGTGTGGGAAAGAGGCAAAGGTGACAGCACACTGTGCTTGGAAATTGTTTGCTCTTGGTACAGACTGCAGTTTTTAAGCAAGATGCCACAAAACCCAAACATAATTGAAGAGAGGCTCCTTAAGTGAGAGCAAAATAAACAGAGATGCTTCATTAGAAGTTACATCCCCTGATCCTGCTTTTGCTGTAAAGTCCACTGATTTTTTTAGTCTTTGGCTCAACTTAAAAATTAATTGTATCTTTCATAGAAAACACAAGTTGTGGTTATGTTTACTGTACTTTGAAGAAATAGGGTTTCTTTCAGCGAGCCTGTCTTCAAGAAAATAGATGAATTTAGTAAAAATCATACTTGCTTGCTCTTTAGATCCTTCAAACAGTACTTTGCAACTGCTTCGTGTGCATTGTAACTCTATATATGGGCTATGCTGACACATTTACAGGGAAGAGCAGCAATGCCTGTAACTGGCCAAGCAAAGTAGGACAGCGTTTGAGGGGTTCTGCCACCCGTTGACAAGAGACGGCAGTAAGGGACTCATGGACACGTGCAGGTGTCCAGCGCTGTGAAAAAGAAAGCCTGCAACGTATGAAGAAATTACGACTAAAGCTCAAATACTCCCTCACTCCAATTATCACAAGCACACAAAACATCAGTTGGTGTGGTGCCTCGGTTTAGGGAGCGCAGAGGAGAACGATAACTGTCTGGTGTGTTTTCCCAGCAGATACACACTCCTTATGTTCTTTTCAAATTTTGTAGTTATGGAATATTTAAATGTTAATCATGGAGAAAACAAAGGAAGTAGGTTACATAAAAATGTATTGAATTTCAAGGAGTGGAATCATTATTTCAAAATATTTGAATTTTGTCCCAGTGATTTGTAGGAAATAATGGCAAAACTAAAGCAGCAGACTTGAATTCTTTCTAATGATCTTTAACAGAACTACGGGAGACTGTCAGCTGACGCAAACAAAACCTTTTATTCTTACAACCCCACTGCGTTTAGGATTCATAATTGGAGTTCTGATGTCTGTCTTTGCTACCTTCTGCTATATTTGAGTTCAGAATAAAGATAGCAATGATAATTTGAAGTTACTTGATGAGCATTAGACACTGTATTTTAGTCAGATTCTCAGAGGCGCAGAGCATGTTAGAAAATATCATTAGTTTTATCACTCAGCTGTGGTTTGAGACAATCACTAAGCAGTAACAAAAGGGAGAAATGTCTTAAATAGTATGGAACTGGGGTAAACTAGGAATAGTAATACAATTGAAGAGTTTTGCTTGGGTTAGTGCTCTGTTTTGGTTTGTTTTCTTTTGGAAGAGCTAGATGGATCATATTCAGGAGAGCCCTTTATTTAAGGAACAGAGCAGACACCATAAATTAGAAAGTCTAAATATTTAAAGTTTTGTTGAAAGTGTACACAACCAATCTATTATGGCTGAACTCCTGTTCTCGGCAATGGCTACAATAGATGTCCTTAAAAGTGATCACTTAATATAATACTGGCCAAAGACCAAGAGAAACTCTTTTTCCATAATGGTGCACTGGAAAGCTCCTTATTTTAAAGTGCCACATGGAACGTCTAAATTAAGTCATAGGAGCAAAAAAATGTACGGTATCCGAAACCTTTGCTTGGGCATACACTCCATGGCATCACTCGGTTAATCATACTGGAGCTAAACAAGGCTGGTCACCAATTATTAACCAAAATGATCAACTGCTTCAAAGCTGTCAAGCCCGATGTCAGCTCTTTTCAGAACTGCACTCTTGACCACAAGTTTAGATGTGCTTTTAGGGTTATAATGAAGAGTAAGTCAAAAGGAGAAAGAAAAAAAAATGTGCCCAGGGTCCCATAGCCAAGTAGGAGGAATTTCAAACAGTTCCCACTTTGGAAATGGCTGAGAGTAGTAGAACAACAATAAAAAACAGCCTCCAGAAGCACGTGCTTGGAGAAAAGTATAGTTCAGTGGGTCTACAAACCCCACCCCCCGAAACTAAAGGATAGTAAAGGGTGAAGGCAAGTGGGGAATATCAACACAGACTGGAAAGCACAGAGGTTTTTCCTCTCTCCGAAGTGGTTACAGAATAAGTTCCAGAATTAAAAAACATGGTCTGTCTGTCTACCACATAATTTCACCTATGTAAGATTTTTAAGTCATACCCACTACTTCAAGGTTGCTCTCGTTTTGTCCCTCCGCTGCCTGTGAAGCTGTTCTTGGAGACCTGAAAGCACTGTGACTGTCTCCCTAGAAGTGCAAGCGCCGGGCGGGTTTCACCTTCATCACCCAGCTATAAAACACTTCCCTCCCCTCTCATACCTTGTCATTTACCATCAGCTGTGGTCTGGGGTGATGTATCATCTCTGTGAAACTCTGCTCGGGGAAACAGTTAACGCTTGTCTTTGTAAGCAAAGGCGAATGACCTTAACTTGTGCCCTTGGGACCAGAGCACCTGAGCCGGCTCCCAGTGCTGTCCAACGTACCACCGAGCCTCTGCGTGGGCGCCTCTCGCTGTCAGCTGCTCCCAGGGATGGCCTTATTGTGCTCGGAAACTGAAACTCTCATTGCTCTCTGAAGACTGTGATCAAGTTTCTAGAGGATGTGCCATTTTATATTTTTGTACCCCAGCCTTTCTCTTTGCTTTGTCAGTAAAGCAGTGCTGCCTGTTTTCCCATGGATGAACAGCGGTGGCAGTTAAGATTTTCCTAGGTTTCTTTTTTCTGAGTTAAGGCTGCTTAAACCACTTTGGATGCTAAGCAGATACCGAGCAACAGAAGTTCAACTTGCATGTTCTTATTGCATTAAACAGCAAAAGAGGAAAACAAAACTTGGATGTATACCTAGTTTCAAGTTGTTTGCACAAGCAAAAAGACAGATGAAACACGACATATCTTTCGTCTTGACAATAAAACCTATTCTTTCTTATTTAAATAGTCACTCTTCAAATTTCTTAGATTCAAAATCTTAGCAATTTTTGAAAGGTAATGAGAGATCTGAACAATCAAAACCCTTAGGTGCTCCATGCTAAAGGTACGCAACAGAAATGGCTGTCAGCAAAACTCAGATGTGAACAGATAAAATGTACACCTGTGGCACAAGCCTCTGGCTGGCTGTCAGGATACATATCGATATAGCAAGGAGCCTTTTGTGCAAATGGAATAACTCTTCCCGCAGTAAGTCTTAGAAAAGAAAATCATTTCAGCTGATGGTATGCAATGTAAAATTCACTTCTTGTTTCTGTAGATGAGTGGTTACTAAAATGTCAACTTTCACTCTTTAACAGGGTTGGCTTTAATTTAAGCTCATGACTAAGGTCTGAATTTCCCTTTTAAAATTTTACTTTTTCCAAACAACAGTCCTAAATTAATGAAATGCAAGTGTAAAACATTTAACCTTAACTTTTATCATTTTCCCTTACTTTTTGTTATTAAATATGTCATATATAAACATAAAATGAGGAATTCAAACAGAACAATACTAATTATTATTCCTTTTGATTTGAAGGCATGCAATGTAAGTCCTAAATCTTACTTAAACTTTAACTTAAGATTCACCAGTATGTTTGGGGTAATTTAAGCTGCTCTGGAATAGCATAAAACACTCAGAGCATGTTGGTACTGCTTTGTATTGCCAGGCAACAACAGCTGAATACGCCTCCCAGATTTCATCTCCCTGCACCTCTAAGCATCCCCTTCCACAACACCACCTACAAACTGTCCATATCCTTGATCGCTGATACACTTCCTACTGGTTTCTTCCTTCTGTTCTTGATGTTTCGTTTTCCCTGGAAGCAGCAGAACATATTCTAATAGAACTAATATATATTTTTAAATGTTTGCCTTCTTTCATTTCTTGTACAGGATTAAAACCTTAGGCTGCCTGAGCAAAGATGCTGTTGTTTCATTTGCTTGCTGTCCATCCGTTTCAAAAGAGACAAAATGCCCTGAGGACACACATCATGCCTTATTCAGAGTCTGGGGGGGACATACAGGTGGCTATTTAGAAAGTGGACAGCCATGACCAGAGTGTCTCTGCACAAGACTTCAGTGGGGTTTATGGAAAAGTTCTGCAATCTAGTGTTACTAAATTAATTTAGAGATAAATAAATAGCTAAGATAAATCCCTATTTCATTTTAAAGAGCGATTTAAAAACCCTTAACAGATAATCTAAAACCCAAGGAATGTTATTCTAAAAAGATATGTTTCACAGAGAAAAATTTGGCACAGTAATTTTGAGGACACCCCTTATTCGTTTTCACATACATCAAGGAAGTTTTACACCTGTCAGAAGAGTTAATCTCAGCTCATCCTTTGCTTAAGAAATGTAATGCCTGTCTCCTTAATTAGAGAGGACTGAGCTGGTTCTGCTGACACCATTTAAAATCTACACACTCAATATAATTTTTAATCAAAATATATGTCATAGGTCCTACTGGAATCTCTACGAGTTCTATGTTAATCTTCTCGTAGAGCAGGCATGTAAAATGGGTTAGGTGAATTGCTTCCTAGCATGATTTTGTTCTCTCAAAGGACTTGAGGACTTGCACAGGTACACAGGTTTCTTGAAGATATCTGAATTCAGATGAGTCCTCCCTCCAGTTTTGCACCTATTGCCCTTGAAGGGCAATACACAATGTTACATTACATCATGGCCCCTTTAATTCATAAAAATTTTTTAGAACTTCAAGACTCATAATTTAATTTAACTCAATTAAAACAGTGCAGGAATGTGGAAAGATAAAAGCCTGGAAAACTGAGGAAATGCAATTAGAGCATCCCACTTGGTCAGTTCTTGAATTGTTATTCACCGCATTTGCACAAATCCACACTAAATTAGGAAAAGGTGAAAGGGATAAAATATTCCCAGGGTAACAGTACTCTCTTGCACTGCTAGTTAGCCCCAGCATTAAACTTTAACAAATGATCTGCAGAACACACTACACTTCCACATATGTGTAGAGACTGAGACCCAAAAAAACCATGAGGAAGTGAAATATTACCTTTATGCTGAAACTTAATCTGTCTCTAAGGATATAATAGCAAATATTTTCAGGAAAGGATGCTGAACGAATCACTGGTATAGAAAACCAAGCTAAGTAACAATAGTTTTCTTCAAAGACACTGATATGTCTATCAATGCCCCAGTAAAGAGAAATGCCAAAAACAAAAAAAAAAAAAAAAAAAAAAGAAAAAAAAAAAAGAGGATGGCGTAATTTCAGCCACTAAATAAAAATTTTAGAAATGCAGAATGGAATGGTTATAGCCCACAGTTGTCTACTGTTTATGGCAGCAGATGAATTTCAAACTATAAAAAGGGTGAATATGTAACATCCGGCAAGATATATTGGGTAACACTACACGTAGACATCTGGATGTCATTAGAGGTAACATTTTCAAAAGGGCATAACTCACTGAAGTACTTCAAAGATGGCATTTGCGTTTATAATTTTACCTTTACCTATTTAGCAACTCTAAAGGTCTGTACGCTGTGATCAATTCATTAGGAAAAGGAAGTGCTATATGTAATCTGACCACATAATGATCTACATGGTGAACTATACACCATACTCTTAAGCATATGGTGTTTAGAAATCAAATTGTCAGTCTAAATAAGCCCAACTATCCAACTATTCTAAAAAAAAACCCCAAACCCTTGATTTGATGTGTTAGATGTTTTGAAAGCCTGAAACGATGGAAGTTCAATAATATCTCATATATTGAAAAGCCAGGATACCAGCTTGAAAGTTATTGCTCTTAATCAGTAGTTTATAGCAAAATAACAAAAACTTCCATCTCCAAAGAAATAAAAAAAAAATCAATCTACTTTTCCATGTAAAAATAAAAAATAACAGGAGAAAATGTTGCCACTTAAGAGCTGTTTATACAAGTCATCTCGTTCTAGCAGCTCTTCATTATTCACATTACTTGTCCTGAGGGCACGTCATGTGTGTCTGAAGTCTTTATTATCATTACTTGAGAAACTAGTATCACCTGTACAGATGTCTCCTGGACAGCAAGAAGTACCATCTGCAACAGTCAAGAACACCCTGCAAACTAGTTACATTCTTCTGCTGCTAAATTATGACAGAGGCAAAAGCAAATCACTTAATAGGGCCTGTCTTTGGCAACAACTGAGAAAGACTATTCAGCTGCACATTATCATGAGTTGCCAAGAGAGTTTGGCAATGAAAAAGTACAAATTGGGGAAGAACAAGGAAAAAGTGGAAAGTGGGAAAGCCTGACTTCTGGCAGCAGAGAAGAGAAACTGCTTCATCTGATGGGCTAAGATCCAGGGAAAGCTCAGGCTGATTCGAGCCCTGCGAATGAGAACGAGGTATACGAAGAGCCGTGCTGGGCTTCGCTGCTGCACCGCGACTGATGCCTCTAGCTGAATGTCCTGAGAAAGTGCAAGCCAGGGACACAAAATTCTTGAAGAAAATGCATTGGAAAAGAAATGCCTACAGAGCAGGTGAAACAAGGAGAAAGGGAACCCACCATGTTCTGCTCAGTTTGTTCACTTGGTAGCCCCCAAAAGGGTTACTTTCTATTCAGGCCACAAACCGATCCCAAATATTAACATGCGACACTTCTATGGATCAATGCCGTAACTGAACATAGCCCTACAGAAATAATCCCCAAATGTCACCCCCAAGGAAATGAATCCCACTTCTTTTACTGGTGGATAATAATAACAAAAACCAAAACCACCACCAACAGAAAGTAAGCAATTTCAAGTGGAATTAAGGAGTCACAGGGAGGTCAAGGACAAGACTTTGGTGTGTCTTCCAATATAGTATTCTGCACCAAACAAGGGAAGTGCAACACACATGCAGAGAAAGAAAGGGGGAGGGACATGATTAAATGGTGGCTTAAAAGTTGGTTAAGAGGTAGTTAAAAGATGTGTTAGAAATTTTGTTGCCTTACAAATTAACGTGTTTATGTGGCAAAGAATGCCTCAAAAGCCTGTATCTAACTGCATATTAAAATCACACATAACTATAATGGTAGCTGCTGAGTATTTAAAACATTTTTAAAAGCTATTATGTGAAATGAGTGAGAAACATATAATGTGTAACTGCTGCCAGATACTGCTTTCTTTCCTCCCAAGCTGTGACGGGAAGCCTGACAAGAGCAATACGGTCTATGCTGTGGGAAGGCTCCCCTGACAGCTGGTGTCTCAAGAGCCACACTTGTAGTAACTAATGATCCAGTACTGCAGCCTGTACATGCACTCTTACGAAAATTATGTTAAGTTTTATGTATGAAGGACTCAAGTGTGAGTGACAGGCTAAAACAGGAAGAGCATTAATAGCTGCAAATAGGATTGAGAGGGCCAGCTGAGGAATGTTGAGGACTCCTTGTGTCTATTGATAGGAAACTCATAAGATGGGAAACTGGAGTATTAAATAAGGGTAATTCATGGTTCATCTGTCACAATAATAGATTACTACACAGATTATAGGATAGTACAGGTGATCCTAACCAACTTCCTCAGGGAAACATAAATCTAGTAAGGCAATAGATGAAGTGGGATCAATTAATGCTCTGAAGTCAGCTTTTCATATAAAACCAAAGGCCAAGTTGTTACGATTCACATAACATGAATAATACACTTATTATTTTACAGGCAGTATTATTAAAATCATAGAATCATTAAGGTTGGAAAAGACCTCTAGGATCATCAAGTCCAACCGCCAACCCAACACCACCAGGCCTCCTAAACCACGTCCCCAAGTACCACGACTACATGGTTTTTGAAAACCCCCAGGGGTGGTGACTCCCCCACCTCTCTGGGCAGCCCGTTCCAGTGCCTGACCACTCCTTCAGTAAAGACATTTTTCCTAATCTCCAATCTAAACCTCCCCTGACACAACTCGAGGCCATTTCTTCTCGTCCTATCACAAGTTACTTGGGAGAAGAGACCAACCCCCACCTCGCTACAACCTCCTTTCAGGTAGCTGTAGAATTTTTTCTTAAATTGCAGATGCAGATTTTCTTGAATGCAGAAAATTGCATGTTGTCATGAGCTTATGCATCAGACAATAACTTTGCACAGATATCTGAAGGAGAAACAGAAGCCTTCACCTGAAAAGCCATCACAAAACTTACTGGAGAACATTGCTTTTAGTGGAAGCTGTGCAAAGCCATTTACCATCAGGACAACAATCAGTAAATCACCACAGAAAGGACATTCGTAAGTGCCCTCTGCCTAGTGAGTAACTCTGCAAGCGAGGCAGACAATAAACTCAACAAACCATCATAAGATGTTGGAGAATTTTTTCACAATATGCTATCAACTCTAAATGCAACAATTTTCTGTATGTTTGTGAGCTAGAAAGTATCATGACTTTTTATGATACAACAATCTACAAATAAATCTGACTGAAATGGGCTTGGGAAGGGGCTAACTAGACTAGCACTGCTGACAGCAGCATTAACAGTCAAGGTGATCATTGTGAAGCTTTTATACTTTGTGTGTTAAGAAGATTAAAAATGTTAGGACACAGCCCTTCAGCAAAATGCATAAGTTCGAATCGCTGAAGTATCTCAATTAGCCTGCAAATGTACTCACACAGCTATATGAATAAGCAAGTTATGGTGGATATACAGCAATTACATAATTAGAGCAATAAGAAGTCCAGTACATCTTGTCTGCGTGAGCAAAAATTAACTATCAGAATACAGCAGAAAAAAACTCAGTGTAGAAACAGAAAATGTGTTTCATTACTGTATCAACGTAATAAAGAATGTCAAACTATGAAACTATAGCTATTAAGCTGGACTTTGTTACAAGAAGTTCTCAGTGAAAGAGCTTTCCCTATCTCCCACACCAGATGCAGGAGGTAGGGAGGTCAAAGCATCTAGCTAATCCCAAGAAGTAGGAATGCCAGATTAATAAACATGAAAGCAAATGAAAAATACCTTTTCCAATTAGAAAAATGGGAAAGTGATTGGAAGAAAGAGAACATTTGTTTTCAAGCTATCGAACTAGGCATTCACAGTAAACAGAAGTGAAAAAATAAACACATGAGAAGCCAGTGTTAGGCAGCGTGGTTTATGTAGCTCTAGAGGTACAGATTTATTCCATTAAGAGGAGAGAGTCTACGCATTAATTGGGAAGTCACGCACCTAATGAATGCATGATGACATTTTGATGCTTCACTTGCCTTCTCCCCTGCCAGTCCCTCTCTCTGGTTTGCAGTCTGCCATTATTGACAACGTGTTAATCTTTGGGGTGAGGACATAAGTGTGTTTCAGCTCTTTCTGTATGAGAGCGTTCAGAAACAGGTACTTGCTTAAGCACCGCAAAGACTCTCTCCTTGGAGTGAACAGTCACTGCAGTTTACACAGAGGTTGCTGAAGAGAGAATTTCTCTAGCAGCTAATTCTCAATGAAACCCTCTTCTCGTGACTTCCTCCTACAGTTATATCTAATTTGCATTTATAGACCCCTTATTATCTAAACACCTCATAATCTCAAATGTGCTTAACCTAACAAATCCCTAACATAATTCAGGAGCATTAGGGAAGTCTTATATGATAAGCAGGGATGCTGGTAATTTACTTTGTCTAACTAAGGCGCTGGGGCTAGAGGGTTAGTCTTCCGTTTTCTACAGAGTGAAAGGAAGAAGATGGGTCCTCTGCGTTGCTAATCAGCTGCTACCCTGGACACGTTCAAGCACACAGGCTCCTTCCTAAGCTGTGAAAAGCACTCACTGATGTTCAGTGCTGTGTGTTGTCTTTACTTGGGTCGACCAAACCAGATCAATGTGGCATTACACCTTTAACTCCCATCAACTCGTTGCCCGACATCCCTTTCCTCCTGCCATTTGGCTGCGTTTGCTGCCAAGGAAAGCTCCCACTGCTGGAGCAAATTTTTCCCCATTTATTGTCTTTCCAGAAGGGAAGCAGCAGGCAATTTTACAGGAGAGAAAAAAATTTGGGGTTGAATCAGACTGTAATTAACAGAAAGGTGATCATGCCAGTTTTAAAATCACTAATATGTTTTTATAATAATGACTTCTGTATCTTGCAAGGCTGTGAATAACTAATTTAACAGATGCATCCAAAACTTATATATCAAACTAATCTCTACATAGTATATGCATAATCTTAATGTATCTAGTGAGCACACATGCATATGCATACACAGTCAAATAGTTATTATTAAATATACATAAACACATATATTAATAAATATAAACAAATGGACTATATCTACTCCAGGTAAAATTTCCTTATAATTTCACTTTACCTAAAATTCATACCAGCCGGGGGCAGCTTATCTGCTATAGGTTATCTGTACATTACTATAAGCATTTTGTTTGTTCTATGATATGTATTTGCAGAGCACGTTTTGCAAAAAGAGAGTGGTTAATATTACCATATCACAGAAATTAGTTTTCCTGGTTTTATCTCATCTTAATTGAGGCCTGTTTCTCTTGCCAAGCAAGGTTTAGTAGGCTTCCTTGGTTTATAAACCAAGGGTGTTTGTTTCACTAAAACTGGTGTGTAACAGCTTGTCACCTTTGCTTTAAGAAAGGAGTGAAAGAAATCAAAGGAAATGTAGAATATTACTGGAAACTGTCTTTGAACAATAAAGAGGACTGTGTGAAGAGCTGATCAGGACCCAAAGAGAAAAACCCTAATATATAGGGAAGGATTTTGATATAAAAATGTTTAGGTTTATTAATGCTGAAAATATAAGCTAAAAAGTTTTTATTTTGTATTCAATGGAATTCAGTCTTTACCCTCAAAACTTTGTGTCGTTTCAAACAAAAGCACAGCCAAAGCGACGGTATGCGGGCTGTTCCATGCTATGAGCCTTTTATCAATACTTCAGTGTTCAGGATATTCAGCTTGTGCTCTGCCTAACAAGATTCAATCCCTTTCTGTGCACCAGCAAAACAGCCCAACCACTTTGATATGGGGTGATTTAGGACTGGTAGCTTAGTGTCTCTGGAGCTAGTACTGCTCCTCTGCAACTGGAATATTTCAGGGGCCAAAGAGTGAGGAAAATGATATTGGCATGGATGTAAGTGGATCGCTTCCCTCCATCCCACATGATACTATTTTGCAGATTTAACTTCTAGAAGTAAGTATTGGACCCACGTTCTGTCGGTAGGGGAATACATTATTTACCAAAAAATCCATTTCCACATCGCTGGGCTGTACAGCCGAACAGAACGCACCTGTCCTTTAGACCCTCATTTTAGAAATACCGTTTGCAGTTAACTAAGAGTTTCCTTCGCATTTGCTCCAGCATTTGAAGTGTCAAACAATGCATGCAAAACTTGACAAAGTGGGCTGAACACAACTGAGAATCCAGAACAACCGACAAATTATTGGTAATTTTTCTTCTTAGCTCGACATGCATAGCGCATGGCGTGCAGCACTGCCCAGCTCCCCGCTGTCATCAGTCCCGTGCTGCTCGTGCCCACCTACACGCTGCACGTTCCCACAGCCCCTCTCCTTATACAAAAACGTGCCACTAATCTCCACTCGGGGACAGCAATTATCACAAGTGCTAAGCAATCCACATCTAATCTTCCATCAGTCCTTGGCCCTGATCTCCAAAGCAAGACTATAATTGCCCGTTTCCTCATCATGCGACTGTAACTATACCAGCGGAACACCATCAGTCTGAACTCAAGCGGTAGCCATAAGGTGCAGCAGCGTACGTGTTGCACGCTGTTGCATAAACTCGGAATCATTAAACTGCTTGTCAGAATAAAGCCCACTGGGCTTACAGCTCACAGATTTCCGAGCAGAGAAGTCAAGATTGCCACTCCAATAGATGCAATTCCACTGCATTTTTTACTGTGTTGGACTGGGTATAAAATGAAAACTGTAATAAATGAGAATGAGACAAGAACCTGTACTTCATTTCCCAGTAAAGATCCTTTCATCTGTACTTCTCATTTTCTCCCTGAAGTCTTCACTAGTTATCAATCTTGAACCGAAACTCTTTAGGCCCACTATCACATTTTTTTCCTGTTGCCTTCTAGTTTTAGTTGAGGTTTTTTCATTGCTTTCACTTTCAATATTACTCTTCCTATTATACCAGTTTGGGGCACTTATGAATTACCATTTTTTCATACACCTTGGAACTTGTGTATCACATTTTTCATCTGATGGGAGACTTTGGAACTTGTTCCACATACACAGCCAAGCTCACCCACATGCAGATCACATCATGTCGGTTCTTTAACATCTCTTCCCTTCAGGCTGCTTCTTCAAATGTGTCTTTTAATTGGAAAGAAACACTATTCTGACATGTACTTGTAGATACTCCTTGTAATTTAATAGCAGCAAGTAATGGCAAAGAGAAAGAGGGAGGAAAAAGTATAAGAGAAGAAATGTAAGTAAAGAAAGTCTAAGAAGAGAGTATTAGAAAGAAGTGACATACTGTGAAAAGAATG
>VZTV01121667.1:10807-26283 GCA_013400875.1 Anhinga rufa
CTTTTGATTTTTGTCTAAATACATCACTGCTAAAGCCAGTGTTCGCAGTACTGGGTCACTTTAGATATGAAATCCTTGCCACTGTATGGTGCTGGAAGGCACAGTGTCCTTCTAGTAATAAAGTTCCCTTTTGTCAGCACGTTTCTGAATGGCTAATGTGATTGCATCAACTGTGCAAGAACTGTTCAACTTGATTTTTAAATATATCAGGAAGGAGTATTTGTTTAGAATTAGATGACATTTGATCAAAATACTGCAGGAGTAGCAAGGATGAACTGTTTACGTTCTAGACCTTTAAAATGAGCATATGCTCCATCATATTGTAGAAGTGGAGCACACCTAGGGTATTTTCAGACCTTGCAACAGCAGCCGGGATTTCTGCCTTCCCTGGGAAGTGCAGAAGAAAATGTATTTCTGTTCTCCCTGGGGAGAAGCGGGTGGCTATTCAGTTGGAGAAGTGCTATTACCTTCCTCCTGTTTTTCCCAAGGAAACTGGGTATTTAAGAATTGTCTTCATACAAACACTGACTCTGGTAGGTAGGAAACAAATGGTTACTTCACATGAGCCCTGCCTCAGCATGCTGCTTAAGCCTAAGACTGAATTTCTGGGTTGGGTTTCACATGAGTTCCCATTTGATGCTCATCGCCAGCACAACCGAGCACCTCCCAGCAGCGTATTAAGCAACATGTTCATCATTTCTCCCTTAGGGAGAGGACAGACTATGAAAAATAGTCACAGTGTCACAGGAGTGTGTTTCACTTTGGGTTTGGGTTTTTTTTGTTTGTGGAAAGCAGTGGAATTTGCTCTTGCTTTCTGAGGGTGCTTATTCCCTGGGGAGTATAAGGGAATGAGAGCCTTGTATTTATCACAGAAAGTCTTGCTTGCACCGGAGTTGTTGGTAACTAAAGAAGCCATCCTTGATATTTTGTCCTATGCCTATGGTGCCCTGCACTCCTGGCAGCGAGTGCCTTGGTCATAAACACCATGACCTGTAAAACCCAGGGGTCCGTGAAAGTAGCAAGAAGCAAGGCTGCTTGGATGGACTCTCCAAATCAGCATTTCTGACTCGATGTTGCCGTTTGCACTGATTGGCCTTTCCAGAGCGTTTAAGGCATCTTGTCTTTGCGTTGTTATGTTGACTATTTATAAATTTGCTCTAATTCCTCCTACCTCTGTCCTGCCCAAAGGATCTTTCTGCTTTGCAGAAGAGAATTTCATGGGGATAAACTTATCTGAATTGCTGGAGTCACACAGCAAATTTTATCTATAATGGAAATACAAAACAATTTTTGGCAGTCTGATGCCTTCCTGACCTTTGGCTTCAAATTAATTTATACTCAGCTTGTCATACAGTTGAGGTTTTCAATTCAAACTACAATCTGAGTGACTCCCCTCCTCCAGCCTTTAATGAAGATGTTTACCTGAGTTGCATCTGTGTGGTGTGACTTGTAGTCTTGGCTTAGTGGAGGAAGGCCCAAGGCTGGCCTGCCAGAGGTGAGATAAATTGGGACTGAAATCCCCTGGGAGAGCCTGAGGTGTGAAAGCTGTTTTGCTGTGACTAGCTCTCATCAGTAATGATAACCCCTCAATTTTGTGCCACCTAAATTCACCCAAAATTATATGCTAAATATAAATATTCATTTTATAAATATGCATGTTAATTAAATATACATTTATTTTAAATGCATGTGTTAATTATACATGTTACATCAGATCACAATTAAGTCAATAGAAATGGGAGATTTGCATATAATCATGCTTGTGTACTAATCAGTTGTCAGTCTAGAAAGCCATTTTCTGCATCTAGACAGAATATAGACCTTGGTCCGGTGATCAGTTCAAAGATTGAGTAGCAGCATCAATTCTTTGTTTTTGTGGATTTTCTTCTTAGAGAAAACAGGAAGAAATGTGACTCCCACTTTTCAGTGCATAAAGATGCCCAACAGTTCCTTCATTTTTTATTCTTCTTCTTCTAGAAGCCCAGTAGAGTCCAGATTTTCACCAAATGAGGTTATTCCTCTGATATGTCAGAACTGTGGTAAACTTGCCTCAGCAATTTCATTTGATGTGGGATGCAAATTATCACTGAGCAATGCATGTTGCTCTTCTGATGTGCTGCTTAAATATAACTTTGCCTGACCCCAGATCTTCTGGGAAAAATATGAGCAATTCCACATGATGTACTGGGTAGTTATGGTCATATTGCCTTTTCTGCCTGTTGATTTCTGCAGGTTGTGAGAGTTTAGGGTGCTTATTGTAGTTTTGTTCTGGGTTCAGCTTAAGTACAGGGTTGGAGCCTGTGTCTACTGTATTAACAGCCATTTAAAATGACCATGACTTTGGTTCTATATCGGTGTTGGTGAAACTGTGTTTTTGCCCTGTTCTGATACAAAGATGTAAGCATCCCTGAGAAAATACTTCAGGGCTCAACTGTTCAGAAAGCAGTGTTACTTTGAGAGTTTTGTTTATCTGAAGTGTTTTTCTAATGGAAGCAGGTGGCCTTTAGGGCTCGGTTTTGCACAGATGTACTCACTGGTGCCAAGACTTACCATGGCAGTTAGTATGTAACTGAGGCCATCCATCTTCGGCAGTGCACTTAAGCATACTGTAAAGTGCCTTCCAAGCCAAAGGAATCAAGTGCATGTGCAGGTGCTCTGGTGAAAGAGATTCCTTACTGAACTGGGACCCAGGGATCAAAGAGGAGATGAACATTTGGTTCCTGTTGGCTTTGGCATTGGAATGCTATGTAATTTGGGAATAAGGACCCCATCCAGAGGAGCAGTTACGAGTTGTTACAAGCGCTGCCAAGGAACTTGGTTCACGGAGAGGAGCGTATCCTCAAGTCAGGTCTGCTTTTGTGTCAGAACAGTCTCACAACTCCTTTTGGGGGGGAATATGAAAAAGTGTTGGGGTTCTCCCCACATGCTGGTTCGGTGTCACAAACAGGACTGCATTCAGTGCAGTGTCTCTCAGCATGCTTTTGCTATTTCATGTTGACTTTTCCTCTGCAGCTTTAAATTCACTTTTCCTCAGAAGCATTATCATTATAGAGCACTATTCACCCTGAACAGTTTGCAGGTTAAAACCCATCAAGGTATTAAAACAAACCCTGTGAAAAGTACCTGTTTCATTTTAATCTTTAAAATATTTGCTTCAGGTATCCAGGACACCGTTGATTGCTTGCTGTATTATGTAAATCTACAGAAGAAAATAGGTCACTCTTCAAATTGTCGTCTTGTAAGGATGTAATTAAGCTGCATTAAGACAATTACTGTATTTTAAGTATCTACTGATTTTTAAAAAACAATGTAGTTTTCAGTTTTGACAGTGATATAATTTCCTATTTATTATGTTTTAATTAAAAACACCAGTAAATAGGATTAAAGCCAATTGTGTGGTAATTTGACATAACTATTGCAATTCTGAAGTAATATAGTTAGTCTACAGTACACTACTAACAGAGAGGGGGATGGGGAAAGAAAAACCCTGCTGATTATTCAAATCAAGGGTTCTGGTAAATAGGAATCCTGAAGCAGACACTTCTAGATTCTGCTCATATTTGGGTCTGCATCTCTCATCCATTGAAGCAATTGTGTTTGGTCTTAACTTTAAGCATGCCAGAGGTTTTGTAGGTGCTGGGAAGATTGACTGTAGTTTTGATGCCACTGTTGTGATTTTGGCTCGGTGTATCCTAAAGGTCTGTATTTTGGCTTTTTGCAAGTGTAAGTCAGATGAACTGAAAAGCTCAAGGACTAGATGTAGTAGGAGTACTCTGAAAGGTTCAAAAAGCATCTGGAACTTATACCCACTCCTCAGAAAGGGAGAGAGCTTGTAGAAAGTGACTACCTTGCAATGCCCAAAAGGTTAACAAGAATAAGAGCAGAATCAAGAAAGTGTGTGTGTGTGTGAGAGAAACATTGTTCAGCATAGACATCTGCACTGTGGCAATAGAAAGTTTAGGAACAAATAGAAAATTTGCAAGAAATCAAGTCAATTTTGGCCTTTCAAGAGTCTTAAAACGATGGTCTTCAGCTGTATGATGACATGAAAATGAGGCTCCCAGTCAGTCTGCTCCACTCTCAAATTCCCAATACCATTATAAGGTTTTTTGTCTAATTGAAGACCGCTGTTTCTCTGTCGTAAGACCAGCAGCTGTGGAGAACAGATGATTCCTTCAGAATAAGCTCTTCGATCGTAGGCATTGCTTGTAAGACCTCAGATAATCCTTCCTTTGGACAATTATATTATAATTGTGAATATTGCTCACGTTTGCACAAGACTAAGCTCATATCTCAGGTTGGTAACTTTTATTTATAAGAAGGAAATGCAGTAGGCATATTTCCAAGTTCCATCAAAGCTCATGGAGTTATGGCTGCAAGGGAGTTCACTCAAGTGAAGTGAAAGGGGATTAGAATAACTGTAACCTGGCCAAAGAGAAGGCTGAAATGGAGCTGTTTGGCTGGAGGGAGCCTGTGAAAGGTAGTCCTCAGAGATAGAATTTTGGACCTGGTGTGATGTTTAATGTTTTCTTCAGAAATTATGGGGCACAAACTGTTGAAACTCACTCTTGAAATTTGCAAATGATGCAAAGATAGAAAATGTACATCTGATCGTAAAGAACTGGAAAACTTTGTCACTGAGGGAATGAGAAATGGGATAATATTGTTGCACTAAATTTTAAGTCATGAGTGTAAGAAGCAAAAAGAATTTCTGCCACAAGCAGGAAATGCTGCATTTGGGCATAATGGTAGAATCAGACCTACATGTATTTAGTGTTCTCCTGATCACAAATTTATGGCCATTATTAATGACTGGGGTTAACACAAGCCTGGGATATGTCATATGAAATATTTGCAGTGGGAAGATCATGGGTGAAAACGTGTGAATGGTGTTCACTATTTTGATCATCCGTGTTTAAGAAGAAAGAATTCAGACAGGAACATGTGCAGAGAGGTGAAGGAGAAGTGTAGGCTTCCTTTTACAAGGGAAGGCTACAACAGCCTGTGTATTTCAGGTAAGTCCAGGTAAGATCAAGGACATCTGGTCTCTTCATAACAAATAAGGAAAAGATTCAGGATAGGGAAAGAACTATTTATGATAAAGGATAATAAGTATTAAGAATAAATAGCTATTAATAGGCCAGGAGTATGGTTTTTGCTTCCATAATCACGGAATCAGTCTTCATGACACATTTTCTTTCCATGGGATTCTGATAGGTGAAATGTCTTCTGAAATTTCTGGCTCCTCAGGGCTGCTGTAAGGAGTCAGCACAGTCTTCTGCATCCACTTCCAGGGACTAGACTTGTGCCTGGGGGGTCCACTTGGGGTCCATTACCCTCTGTAGAAACACCTGCAAAGGGATTAATTCACACATATAACTGAAAGCAGCACCTGGAATTGAATCTGGTGTTACAACAGGGAAGACCCCCCTCACACCTGATCTACCACCTAGCACGAGGACAGGCATACTCTAACCTGGTCACTGTGACGACCACTAGAACAGCACCCTGAAATCCTCTTCAGAGAGCGCTGCTACCTAAAGCGTTTGCAGGATGAGCAGTCAAGATGGAATTTAAGGGAAGCAAAAGGAGTGTTTCAAATTACAGGTTTGTAGCTGACTACTGCTAGTCAGTCAATTTTACCCAATTTGCACTCATGAATACAGATTTTTTTTTCCTTTTCTTCTTGATGCACAGGTGCACTCCTGCTGCACCAGGCATATTATTTCAGGCTGCTGTGAAGATGTGGCTGCCAGGAGAAGTTGTTACAGTTAAATTGTATATCTATATTATACAAGATATATAATACTTACTCATATCTGCAAATATTCACTTACAATAATTGTATGCAGAACTGCCCATATGTATATACATTAAAAGGAAAAAAAAAATCACACCCATGACATGTTTTGCCATTTATCTCCTCTCATTCATTCCAAACATCCTCAGGAGTCCAAGATAACATTTTTTAAATAAACACTTGGGCATTTAAGTAAAACTCTTCTCCGTGCAAAGAAGAATATTGTGATTCTTACAGCCTTAACAGTAATCACTCATTGGTCCTTCCTGGAATATAAACTAAATCTGTTTACTAATCTGAAACAAACAGCAGTACCATCTCTGGCACCATTGAAAAAATGAACACTGCACACTTTATTTGAAATGTGGCTAGTGGAAATGTTAATGCTTACCTAAACCCAAATCAGGTGAATAATTAAGGCATAAAGATGTGTTAATTGTTGGGTTTTTTCCCATCTTGATCTTACTTAATGGATATGGCTCATAAATTTGTATCCAGATAGAGAGTGAGATATATTTTGTTTAAACTTGTATTCCAGGCATGTCCTTGGAGGAACCAAGCACCCCGAAATCATCTGCCATCTGTGGGAGCTGCAAGAGTTCAGTGCTGAGCAGAAAATCAGGCCCTTTGTGTTTTGAGAATGCTAATCCATTGTTATGGTTTCCTTTTAAACTGAAAATAAACACAATGTGTATGCTGTTAACTTAGACAGGTGCTAGAGCTGACAGCTCGAGGTTTAAGGGCAGGGGTCAAGCAATCAAAAGTGGTCCTCTCTTGCATAGATCATCAAACAGGGAGTGCATCAATGGGCTCAGTGGTGAAGGCTGGAAATTAATCAGCTCAGCCCTCGGTGTTTAGCCATGCTGATTATATACTGGCAAAGTGAGCATGAGATGACAGGCCAGAGGAGCTAACGTAATAGGAGTTCGTTCCCAACAAAGGCAGGGAAGAAAGATCAATTTGCAATATTCTTTTCTGTACCCATGCAACAAAGCAGAAACATGAAAGCAGAACATTAAGGGATGCTCCCTATGAACTGGACAAATCAATAAACATCAGTGGTAAGGGGAAAAAAAATAAAGTTTCTCGTTCTGTTGTGTACCCTGAGGCCTTTTCTGTCTTTGTGAAGCGCTGAGTAGCAGTGGCCTCTGTCATGTTTCCTTTCACCTACATGGTGTCATCTGCTTCAGTGTCAAGGTGAATGCTGGTTTGCACCATCTGGGCGAGTGTTTAAGGAAATTATTCCATCTCTTTGGGAAGAGAAGGTAGGAAACAACAGGCTCTATAGAAGCTGCTGCAGCAGCTTGATGCATAGCTCCATTTCTGCATCAGAGCTGGGGCTAGAAACTGGGGTTGGGCGCTTGCACCAGGTGAAGGGTTTCAAAGCTTTCAAAGATTTCAGTTCAGAGCTCTTGAATAAGTGCCAGTTGCTTTCATAGAGACCACCAGGTACAAAACCTGATTCGATATATAGGAGTTCAACTTTTCCTGGAAAGTGAATTCCCACAAGTGGTAGTTGGGATAATGTTAGAAATCCAGTGAAGAACTAGAGAGAGGTGGATCCAGTTTGGGGACACTAATATTGAGTTCTAGTAGCATTTGGGAAAAGGAACTACAACTGAAAAGAGAGGTTCAGTGCAGCCACTGCCAAATCTACTTGGTGTCGGGCCAGTTATTTTATTATCTTAAATATTTGGCTGTGAGAGCCAGGCCTGTAAATGAAAGTATTTCCATCAGTGTTACAGCTTTGCACTGACCATTTTCACCTGTATGTTAAATATCTTTTAGATGTATATTCAGTGTGAGCTGTTGGTGAAAGAATGGTTTTCTTTTGGCTTCCTGGTGGCTTTGGTGGAGGAGTCCTCACTGTCTTTTTGCTCTTTTTGTTTTTTTTTAAATCAAACTGTGTAGAATGCTAAGGCATGCATTCAAGCATGTGATTACTTCCTTTGCGACAAAGCACGTGCTTTATAAGGCACATTGTATGAGTAGGCTGTTACCTGGTGGCAGGGAACTGGTGATGACTGTGGGGCAGGTGGGGACCTTGTCAGCCTGGGCACAGCCTCCCTGCACCCGGGCAGGGCAGCAGAGCTGGTCTGAGGATAGCACCCATGGTGGGGTCCAGTGCAGGCCCTGGTGCTGGTAATGGCAGTGGTAGCTTCAAAGTACTGGTGAATGAAAATAAACTATGAAACATTTTGGACTTGAACAGATATTTGTGTTTGTCAGCAATTCTATTAAGTTACTTTGTTACTTTAAGAACATTTCCCCTAGTTCCTAAGTAGGGTAAGTCAGCCTGGCAGGTCCAGCCAGGAGGAATGCAGAGCGTGCTAAAAAGAAACAAAACCCAGCAAATGCTAGAACTGAGCATTGACACCTCCTGCAACCAGGCTCTTTACTTGCAGAGCCAAAAGAGGTCATCACCAAGTTATATATGTGATGTTATATGTTATGGCTAAGGCATGGGTGGGAAGGAGATGGTTTTTGGCTGACTACTTTCTGGCAGATTCGCAGGGTGAATAAATTCAGAAAAGGTTATGAGAAACCAGTAGATTTTTTCTCTTATTCATGATCATGAAGTCCAACAAAAGGGAGGAGGGAGGAGTGGGAGCTGTTGCAGAAGCCAAACTTGTGCCTTGGATCAGTGTCTGGTGAAGTACCAGAGAGTGAAGGAGAGATGCCTGGTCCTTGCAGCCTAGTACTTGGGGAAAAGTCAATTGATGCAAGTTTTGTAGAATAGATCTTCTTCATGTAAGCAGTGCAGCCATGTACCAAACTCAAATCTCTGGTATCCTAGTAAACAAGGCAAAAGTTGTCTGGTTGCTGTGTTAGCAGAGAACTAAACTGCTCCCTTGGGGGAGCCCTAGGCTGCGTGGGCTTCCTGGATATTACTGGGGGAGATTGAGAAGAAACCACAACCTAGGAAATGTAGTGAGTCTTGAAAATGATAAATAAATTAATAAATGTTGGGGAAGGGGTTACTGAGAGAGGTGCAGGTGTTGGTGTTGTCCCTTTGTTGTGCTACTTATCTGGTTATTGTCAACAACACTTAAATCACAATGCTCCAGGGCTTGTTAGTCCTTTAGAAGATTTGAGCTAAACAAGTTATTTTTGCACTATTCACAGGCTACGCTGGGGTTCACGTGGGCTTCATACACAGAAAAATCCTTGGTTTGTAGCTTTTTTTGTTTCTCTGTGATGGACTGCATGAACCTGAGGGTTCTGAAGTAATCAGAGGATTACTGAGGACTTAAAATATTTAAAGTTTTCTAACCACAAATTATTTTTTTTTTAAAAAAATACATATTAGGATGTAAGGAATCACACAAAACATGCATTTCTCAGGAAACAAATCTGCCTTGGGAATGAATTCTGGTTAGAGAATTGAAGAGTGGAATTTGTTATTTATTTTGCTTTAGCATTCCATTTTGTGCCACCTCACTTAGTGCGTGTGCTAATTATTTTTCTCTGGATGGCACACAGCTATAGTTTTATGGCAATTCTTGAGGGAGAATGTGAAGTGTTCAAAGGTTAGATGGGACAGCTGATGTCCTGCCTACGTGAGCAGGAAACATACATGAGGCTTATGATAACAGGATTTTTCTGCTAAAACAATCAGCAATGGAATAGTTAAAATTGAGATTTTTTTATTATTTTTTTTTAATATATTGTCATCTTCAAGGTTTTAAGTTTCTGGAATGGAAAGCCAGGGCCATATGTGTTCTTCTCTAGGGACCTCTTCACAATGAGAATGGTAGACATTTTCTGTATTAAAATAAAATAAGCTTTCCCTTTACAGTGGATTCAAGAGTTCTGCTTATCTATCTAACCTGATGAAACCTGGACAGAGGAATAAATATTACATAAAATTCTCAGTTTTAGTTTGGATAGGCTAAAAAGCTCTAAGTCACTTCTGAATACAGGTGTTGAAATCTTAATGTCACCTGGGCTTGAAAATATTACCTTGTCCTTGTCGTAACTGATTTGGGATTCGTTACACTGACCTAAATACCAAATGCTTAGCATTTTCCATTGAGTCACTATCTAAAATGCCATTATTTATCATGGGAGTAAGACTGAGTTCATAATGTCATTTAAATATGCTGTATGGTGTGTGATGCCAATTTGTGTCAGTGAAGATGATTCCCATTTCAGTGTTCTGTTTCAGCTTTGAAACTGGTTTTATGGGAATCTTGCTGGGGTGCTTTTAAATTTTGCTTGCAAATAATTGAAGATTGAATCATAACAGTTGGACTTGATGATCTTAGAGGTCTTTTCTAACCTAAAATATTCTATGAAATAATATTGACAAGAAAATCTTGTCAATTGACAAGAACCTTTTGGACATACATGTAGTTAAAGATGGAACAGAGTAATAGCTGGTCTCTTTGACCTAGCATAAGTGTTCAGAATTTTTAAACAGATAAATGTTATTATCAACTGTTTCCATTCTGCAAAAAAAGACAGCCTATCGAAAAATCTATTTTTGACCATCAGGCGTACCATAATTTCTTTTTTTCTAGTTTCAATTAAATATTGCTGTTTTACCCTGTGGAAGTGCTGTTCCACTTTTTGGAAATGTCTACAGGTTTGTAGATATTTTGGTATTTGTAATCATGGTGGACCTGAGATTAAATTGGAGGAGCAGATGCTAGTGACTGCAGAGGAGGGGAAGGCACCAAAAAGCAGTGGTGCCTGTTACCTGAGGTCATCATGCCCAGTCCTTCCTTCCTTTCCCAGACTGGCCTCCTTCCTGCTTAATTTCTCCTAAATTAAAGTACGGAAAGTAAATAATTGCAGGAGGAGATGCCTCAAAAGGTACAGATGGCCATCTGCCTCCTCCAAAGGTCAGAGCTGGTGCTGGGGATTCTGCTCTCTCTGTACATGAATGCTGCTCCTCAGCAGCATTCAGGGTGGCCACACTGACAAGCCATAGAAGATCTGGTTTGAAATTGCTGCTGTTTTTTTTCTCCATTTTGTTCTCTAGTGTAGACTTAAAATGTGCCATGTCTTTTGAAAATCCTATGGAACATCAGAAACTTCCTGCTGAACACATCTGATTTTAAGTTGCGTGTGTGGGCGGGGGTGGTTGTGGGTGTGGGTTTTTGTTGAGGTTTCTTTTGCCTCTCAGAGTTAAAGGTGGATATATCTTGGTCTTTGGGTTCTGAAGAATGCTGTAAGCTTGGTGTTTGGTCATCAAGAATGCTTTATGCATGTTTTTGTTAAGTCTTTATTTTGGGTCTTCTGAATGAAACCAATGCGAAATGCTGAAATACCAAAAAAAACCCAAAAAAGCTGGAAAGCAAACCTGATCTAGCTGATGTTAAATGACAGGCTCTGTTTTCCAGGCTGTCTTAATGGCTTGTAGTTGATCTTCTAGGTATCCTAATTGTCTTTTATAACTGTTAGTTTTAAGGATTGTGGCAACTGCCTTTTAGCATTACATCCCGCTGTTAGGACTATCTAATTTTGACACTGTTCCAGCCAGTGGCTCTGACTCTGTCTCCGAAATGCTCAGAACAGACTTTATCTTCACTTGAGCATTCCCCAGAAGTTGTTCTAGTTTTCACAATACCTTATTTCCTAATGTACTTTGGGATGTATCTGAGATCTGCCTGCATTCTGTTCCTATCTGGCTAGCTTTTTGAAGGAAAGTCGCGGCTAGTTTGTGGTATGATAGGCACAGTTTACATACGATTATACCGGCTCTTCTGACTTCAGGAACGTGAGGACTCTGGACAGTTCGCGCCTGTTGACTTTTCTGGTTTGTGGTAAGCGAAGCTGGGACTTGGAGCTCAAAAAAAATCATTCTTAGAAATTACCTTTTTCATTCTGCATCTGAATGAAAACACAGTTGCAATGAGAAAGGAGATTTATTGGAAAAAAGCGAGTTAGTTTGTTTTGAATTATTTCTTAAAATGAAAAGTTAGTTGAATCAAAACCATTTTAGATAAGTAAAACTCAGCATTTTGACATCACAGAAAACTTTTAAAAGAATTACAGTTTGGTTTTGTTACCCGTTCCCCCTCCGAAAGCACAAAGTCAATTGCATTTTGTCAGTGAGCACTAGGCTTTGGGATTTGGTTTTCTTGGGGCTGCTCTGTGGTGTGGCTCCTTCTGCCCTCCTTATTCTGATCTCTGCCCTTGGAAATTGCTCAGAGGTAGTAGTTACTTGTCCTGTCACTATTGCCAGACCTTATCAGTCCTGTTAGCTAGCTGTTTATCACTGAAATAAGCAGAAGTTTGCTCTGTTGTCTACTAGCTGCCAAGTATCATTCACAAGCATTTTTTTCTATTGCAAGATGGACATGAAACACCTGCTAATGCCAGACCCTTGGGACCCTTTACAGGAGGCAATCCACAGGCTGTTCCTTCAGTCCCCAGTAAAAATGTGTGAGCGTTTTCAAAAGCTGATGTTGATTTCTCTGTGACCTGCATCCACACTTAGTTGCCCAACTTACGGGACTGCAAAAGGAACCTCATTTTCAGGGATTTCTGTGGATCTCTCTCTGAAACTCATTTCTGTTATGTCATGTCCTACACTGTGTTTAAAAATAATTATGTATTAAGTAATGAAGATCCTCGGTCGGCACGCTTTAAAAAAATAAGACAAGACTGTTTTTTAAGTAGTATGGCAATTACCATGCTAGTTGTAGCTGACGGTTCAAAACCTCTCCCTCCAACTTCGAGGGAGCCTTGTCTGTTGTTAATGCTCCTGATAAGCCTACAGTGCCTATCTGCTCTGATTCACTGGTACAACCAATATCTGTGAACTCTCTGAGGACATTCTTGGCAGCTGCAGGACATAATTACCACATTTGAGAATATCTTTTAGGCATTTGGATCTATGGCTGGCTTTTTAGATTGCTCCCCTGCTAACTAATACGTTACTGGTTTGACACAATTGACAGCTGGCTGTGCTGGTGGCTAAAGGACTGCCTCTGGGGCTGTCTCAGAATGAGGTTAATGATGGGCTAGATGAGTTCCCTGTGTTTTCCTATACATCATTTACCTGGAATTGTGCTCTCCGCTAGACTCTTCCGTGATGACGAGGGATCTGACCAAATGGCCATATGCGCTAAGTGGTGCAACTATTCCACTGGGCCAAATTTGGGCTTATTTAGTGGTTTTTGAAGTAGCAACAACAGGAGCAAAAAATGTTGTCTCTGAAAATGCACTGTTTTAATAAAGGGAAGGACTGACGAACATCCATTTTGGGCCAGACTCATACTTGTTAACTGTCTGAGCATCCCTTATCTCTCTCACATTGTTATGATCCGCAAAGGAGTGTTTGTACTTTGCTGTGCTCTTGGTTTTCTTGCTTCCTCCCTACAGGAGTTCTGGAGACCATGACTAATGATGAATTTGTGAAGCTTCTATGTAGATCCCATGTCTATAAGTGCCTCACACATGGAAGTTTAATAGCTATTTTTCTTAAACTTCATTTGTGGTCAGCTATGCAAAGTGAAGAGCAATCATAATGTTGATATGCAGTGTTGATGTTTCAACAAGAGCCATAGGAAAATAATTATTATATTTGGGGAAGGAAGCGCTAAAGGGATTTTTTTTTTCTTCCCTTAAAGCTTTTTCTTCTTTCTGAGATGGATGAAATAGTTAAGTCATTTTAAAAACAAATTCCCATCCTCCCTGATTTAAGATCTATTCCTGCAGTATGTATGGCATGGGGGAGATACTGTAGCATTTTTATTAGGAGATAAAATATTGGCTTAATGATAATTTGGCAAAGTTTCAAGATATCTGAGAAGACTTCCTGGAAATTAAAAACAACTCAAATGTAAGAGAAAATTAAGCTAGTGACCCTAAGTACAAAAGGGGAAGAGCTCAGACATCCATTCTTCCCTGCTCCTTGCTTTATTCTCTCTCCCTCTCCCTCTTGCTAATCATCTCCTCTTGGCCTTGGCTGCTCTCATTACAAGGTAGAAGAATAGTTTGGTGTAAATTTTCCTATTACTATAGCCACACATGCATAATATTCCAGGGATTTTATTTTTTGAGCATGGCGAAACTTAACGTGAAACTTTCTAAATCGACTATATGTATCTGGTTGGGCTTGCTGAGGCCAAACCCCCTTTCTGCTTGCAGCCTGAGGGCTGGGGAGAGATGCTTGGCTTTTGGGGGGAAATTAAATACTTCCCTGTGCTTGAGCTGTTTGCACCATTTTTCTGCAGGAAAATGTGTAAATATCTGGAGACACATGCAGGATGTTCTAGAGACTGTTTGGTTTTCCTGTTGCTGCTGCCTGTATGACTGCATTTGAGCAGACTTCCCCATGCTACTCTCTGTTAGAGACCTGGGCTGATCCTCCTGGCCATCCTCAGATGAAGACCTTGGTTTTGTGATCTGTATGAGTTTTTGCTCAGAGGGAAGATACAGAATCAGGCCCACTAGAAGACCTCTTGTAGCATGAGGAGTAAGTCTTCCTTCTTATCTATTGAGCTTTTGACCTGATTGCTGGCAAGAGTGGAAGGCATGTTAATTAGAGACAAGTTTCTTTGGTTTTTCAGGAGGGTGGAAAGAGGTATTGACACTTCAACATGCGAAGCNAACCTGCGAAGCCGGACACACCACCATCATGTTTCATTTAATCACTGCACATCAGTCAGATGGCAGTAACATTTGATTCCTGCACAGCAGACATACCATGAGAACTGGTTGTGTGGAGGCTGCACATCTTATTTGAATCCTTTCAGAAAATGGCCATTTTTTAAAATTCCGTTAACACATCCTTTCTGTTCTCTTCCCCATGTTTCTGGGAAAGGCTGGATTGGGATGGAACATGTGAAACAGAAGTTTGTGAAAGCTGAGAAAGTGAGGAGAGGGATATCAAGAAATGGGAATTGGAGTAATATTTGGTGGTGGTAGTGTTGAAATGTGTGCGTGTGGAAAGCTTCCAGCCCTTATAGCTACAGAACACCGTGGATGTCACCTAAATGTAATGATGCCTGAGTCTGCAGGCAACCTGAAACAGTAGCTATTAGGAGGGGTCTGATCCACTATGTTTGTTTTAACTCTGAATCCACTCACTGTTCCTCATTCAAGTGATTTGCGAAGTATGGAGCATGGAGGGGGCTGGCGGACCGTGCTTGGAGCCTAGAATAGTTTTAATTTTGTCTTGGGAAAGTCAACGGGTCCTAAGAAAAGCTCTGGAAATGCTAGTCCCTGCAGGTCAGAGTTGTGTTGCTGTAATTCATCAGCCTGGGGTCTACTGCCATCATCTGTAAGCCCCACAGATGTCAGTGGTTCAACTGCTGAGGGAGTGCAGCCTTTAAGAGCTGTCACTCACACCCTTGACCCTGGTTCCCGATAAAAGTTAGCACTGGCTTTCAGGATTCTTGAATTTATTTATTTACGGGCTAACCCCTTAAAAGCAGACATCCAAGCCTTACACTCTGACCTTTTGTTACTTGCCGTTCCCATTCCTAGTCTCTTAGCTCACGTTCTGCCTGTTGTCTGCAATGCTCCAGAACCTCTTTTGGAAATCACTGTAATTACCTCGCAGAGCCTGTGGAGTTGGTTTCTTGTCAAAGCTCAAGTAGTGAAACTTTTCTTCTTTTGGATGCAAATTAGAGAAATTTATGTTTGAAACTGCTTTTAGTCCTCCTTGCCTCTTCATTCCTCTTTGCCTTGCACACTTCCTCCTATGGCATGCCTTTTA
>VZTV01121673.1:5331-18797 GCA_013400875.1 Anhinga rufa
CAGGCTGCCCAGAGAGGCTGTGGAGTCTCCTTCCTTGGAGACATTCAAAACCCACCTGGACATGGTCCTGTGACCCTGCTCTAGGTGTACCTGTTCACGCAGGGGGGTTGGATGAGATGATCTCCAGAGGTCCTTTCCAACCCCCACCATTCCATTCTGTGATTCTGTGATTCTGTGATTCTGTGATTCTGTGATTCTATGATCCTATGTGAAATGAAAGAGCAGTGATGAACATTTCCTAAGCAATTTTTGTTATGTTACCTCAGGGTTTGCTTTGCAAACACGTACTTCCTGTGACTGCAAGAGGTGCAGGGGAGACATTGTGGCAGGGAGTCTCCTCTGCCCAAGCACCTTCCCAAGGAGGGTAGCTCTTGTGCTGCACAGGAGCTGAACCCGAGGATGGCAGTTGCCTGGAAGCCCTGAGCAGTTCCAGATGTGTCACCACAGAACAGTGTGGGGCTGGCACACAGGCTGCTGCTTCTGGCATTTGGCAAAACCCAGGATGGCAAAGCTAGCCTAGCTGCATGTAAGTGTTTTCTCACACTGTAGCAAGCCTTATTAATGAGCAGCCCGGCTTCCCTTGGCTTTTGCCAGGTTAATTCTCTGATATGTATTTTAGGTCTCGGTCTATTCTTAATTCATGTATTGTGAATATCATTGAGTTGTGCCTTATCTCTGTTAGTTTTGAAGAGCCTCATTGGTCTCTGTGGTGGGCCAGCCATCACAGTGGTGTCCAGAGTCAGCACCCTACTGTGTGGTTTGGTCCTAGCTGTCTTTCAGCCGTGGCATTAGTTTGAGCCCTGGGAAATGTGCTGCCTCTCCAAGGTCAAGGTGATCTTGCTATAGTGAGTTCCAAATGGGCAGCTGGGAGGGCAGGTAAGTCAGTGACCCATTACCAACAGAGATACTTCCAGAAGTGCAAGTGATGAAGTGCCTAATTGCTGCCAAAAACGTTTCCAGTTTTACCTCTTAATATCCTGGCTTCTGTCTCCTTGTATTGTGGCTCTAACTCCTATCACCTGCAGATGAGGCTTTTAGACAAGCTGTTCTTGCAGCAGTAAGGCCACATGTCTGTTCTGTATGCAGTGCAGATGTCTGTGCTGTATGCAGTGCAGTATTCGTGCACCGTTATGCATCATAGTGGCTGCACGGTCCCGCACTGGGTTAATGCACTACCTCAGGCAGAGATCAATGCTCACGTCTGACTGTGAGTGACCTTCTTAGCCTGATGTTTTACCTGGTCTGACTGGCTCCAGAGTGTTAAAGAGGTTAACAAACAGGTTGCTGTTTGCACCAGTGCCATTTACTGCTTGTGCATAATCCTAACTTCTAAGCTTTCCATGCAATATTTTTTTTGAAAAATCAACTGCCTGGAAGATCATTTGAGCTCTGCTCACAGCTTCTCAAGTTCACATCAGGTATGGCTGTAAGTGGTAGCTGCAGAATTTATAAACAGAGCAAATTCATCACCGAATGAGTAATGAGCCAGGGCTTGGAAATGAAGGACACCAGTTTCTTTCTTCAGCATCCTCTCTGGTCTGCATCTGACATGTTCAAGCCAAATAGACGCCATCATGAGCATTCACACTCTGGGCAGCAGTGGAAAAAAGCAACAAAGTAGCATTTCACAGCCTGAGCTGCTGCTATTGTTCTACGCAAGATCTATAAATTAAATAAGGTCTCAAAGCTTCTCATTAAATAAAGGCTTCTAAATAAATGCAGTTAATAAAAGAGGGTCTCGGAAATGAGCAAATTTAGCTTTCTGTGAGAGTCCCTCTGTATGTTGGCCATGAAAAATACCTTTGTCTCAGTCCTTACTGGTTTACAGATTGATCTTTATGTGGAAACTCGTGCCAAGGAGTATTTGAGATGTTCTGTTTTGGGAAATCTATAGGGGAGGTTAATTAAGGTAATTGAGGGAATCCTCTTGAGATTTCAAAGAAAATCTGGAGGGGCTTAAACACTAAGGGCATTGGCCTGTGCTATTTTTCTGAAACAACTTCAGCTGTGGCTAGACTTAAGAGAATTTAAATGAAGTCTGTAGTTGGGATGAGTCCAGGATGACAAATTTTGGCTTCTCCATTTCGGTAGAGCGGGAAGAGGTGGGAAAGGTGTTGATAAACAGAAATGAACTGAAATTAAAAGGCTGCCACAGCTGGCTGACATTTAAAAGCTGTGAGACACACTTTTTTTACTTCAAACTCACAGTGATGAGGATTTTTAAGAGCCAGATTCTCATGGCTATACCATAAGAGCCATACCAAACTAAAAGGGGAGTAACTCCCAGGCTGCTCCTCATTTACACTAAGAGACAGATGTGAATCTGGATCTAAAAGGAAAGCTAGACAGGCCGTCATGCTGGGTAATGATGCAATATATCAGAGCTGGAAATCAGGCTCCAGGCATTGCAGCAAGAACTAGAGGCACCCCACTCTCACACATACTCCCTGCACATGTTCAGGCTCTGCTGATTTCACTCTACATGACCTGAAGTGTTTTACATTTATTCACTTCAGCCTTTTCCTCGAAGTAATTCCTTAGCTCTCCTTCTCTGGGGACAGATGATCATGGAAGTCTTGTATTTGGTGGTTATAGCCATGTGGCAAGAGAGGGATGCCTCCAGGCTCTCCATCGCCCAACTCCCACCTGCTGGCTTGAACATCTTGAGTCTGTATAAAGGGAAGATGAAGCCACGAGGACCTGGCAAAGGAGTCATTGAATTGCAGCTGCAGGAACACATCCTCTTGGATTTACAAACAGCGGCACAAATCTCCTGACTGCCACCAGGGATAACTATGGCTTTATTTGGGTTTGTTTCCTTACCTGTTGAGGAAGTTCACCTCCCTTGCCCTTTTCCCCATTTACATTAGGCTGGGTTGCACACCCACTGCCTCTCCTGGGCTCAGCTGGCTCTGCAGGCTCCATGCATAGGAACAGACTTGCAAACTGTCTAGAAATAAACAGGCAAGCTGTCCTACCCACACAGGCAAATCTGACACTATACACCCAACATTGCATTCCTTTGGGCTGGAAGTCCTCATTTATTCCTTCGTAATTTTATTGCATAGATTTTTTTTTCAACTAAAGCAGTCTATTTCTTCTCCCCATAGAACCATTAGGCATGTGACATTTCCACCAAAACAATGCTTTCAAATGGTGCCAGTAAAATGCTGAAGGTTTGATTTAAAATGAGAAACGAGAGATTAGAGCAACTAATAGGTTATTTTTCCAGCCCCAGAAAACTAAACTAACTTCTGAAGGACAAAAGCTTGCAAACAAAATTTTGAACTTCTTTACAAGTACTTCTTGAAATACTTCTGAATTAATATATCTATATTCATTACTGGATTTTATGAACTTTTGTGCCCTGCTTCACACTGAAAATAATAAGCTGATGCACTAGTCTTAAGAGGAATCAGCTGAAAGACGTTGTTTTCTGCATGTGTGGGAATGCATAATGCAAATATAAATAGTTTCTTCTTTGTGGATTGCTCATTTTCCTAGGGCTCATTCTCACAGCAAAAAACCCATTACCTTTTGTGTCCTAGTGGTTCTCTTTATTATTTTATGGACTTAAGGGGGAAAGCCCAGACTGCTCTATGTGTGAGCAATGGCCAAATGACCAAAATAGTACAAAAAAAACCTAACAATGTAAGTTGCTGGTTTGCCAGAGCTAGGGGGTTTAAAACTCACAGCCTAGCTTATTTCCTGAGTATGATTATTATGGCAACAGCTGAAGACTTGAGCAGTGCTGGAGTCATCTCTTTATAGGTGCTGTGCAGAGCAGAAATAAGACTGTATCATTTGCAAGTGAGGAACGCCACTGATGTATTCCTGCCTGCCTTGGGCCAGAAAGGCATAAGCTGTTCTGAGCACCTTTTAGACCCTGAAGGCTTGATTTGCTTGACAGATTGTAGATGTCTGGAGTCATATGAAATGCCGTATTGTGCAGAGCTGGAAGATACAACAGCAGCTACATGGCATTCGGCTGTCCTGGAGCAGCTGATGGGGTCAGTGGTTCACCCTGTGGCATCTCAGGCTCAGGCAGTCAAATCCTATCAATTCCCTCATTCCCCTGCAGGTGGTCTGATGAAACCAGCCTTAGCAGTTTTATGGAGATTTAGTTCATGCTGATGATACCAAGCAGAACATATTCCAGCCAGCAAAAGTTCAAAAAATAAAAATAAAAATCATACACATACAATTATACCTAAGTTCTAGGATCCCCTCATCTGAAATCCATTATACAAGCGATAGAGCTCCAGAGCAATTGTATGAAGCCCCTAAATTCGTGTTTAGCTAAGACATGTCCACCAGTCAGACACCAGACAGCATCTGAATACTTGAAGTGTTGGAAGAGCTACTATTTCCTCTGCTAATTTTCTCCCGTAATTAATCATGCTTGTCATTAAAAAAAGAAAAAAAGCTCATTTGAATCTCATTTACCTATTATCTAAAATAAGGTCATGCCTCTGGCTTGTCTGGTGAAGATGTTGAAAATTGCTTCAATTATCTTTGCTTATCTGAGTGTAATCCCTAAAATATCAGATAAGTGGAGCTGCAAGGTAGTGCTGTTGGCAGTAAGCTTGCAAAATGAATGATCTTTTTCCCCAGTCCAGGGTAGAATCTTTCCTTCTCACTTATTTACTGGTAAGTCAGCACTGTTTCATTTCATTCATTCACCTTGATATAGAAGGAGATGTGCTGGAAACAGAGAAAAAATGTCATTAGACAAGGGAGGCAGAAGTGACAGGGATATTGTGTATTCATTAAAATTTATAAGAATACATCTCAGATGGTCTGACTTACTGTCTCTGAACAATTATGCTGTATAGCAATATTTCATGCAGCCTAGGGTTGTGTGAGATTTCAAAACTGTTATGTGTAAAAATGTCCTGGAGTAATGCCATGTAAAAAGAAAAAAAGCTCAACAGTAAAAAACACCTTATTAAGAAGTTGGTTGGAATTCAGATGTGAACCCCAGAATATCTATATTTATGTTATTTCCCTCTTGCTTCCAGCTCATGCAGCAGATCTATTTACTAGCAAAGATTTGCTCTGCCACCCCTCTTTTAACCAGGAAGGAAACTTCTCATTGCTCTCAGTAGTGCTGTGCCAAGCCCCTTCAAGGGCTCATGCTTTTATCCTCACCACACTTCTCTGAGGCTGGCAAATAACGTTATCTCAAGTGAGCTAATGGCAGAGTGGGGGCATAGAAAGGTTGGCGGGCCTGTCCTCCTGTCTGCAGGAAGTCTGGGCAGGATACTTGAGCAGGGACCACAAGCCCCACACACGGCCCTTCACTGCAGTTCCTCCAGCCAGCCCCTCAGAGGTGAAAATGTGTGTACTGCAGGATCTACTATAATTTTCGTTATTAAAATATAAAAAGTTGCTATCTGCTTGTTAGACAGTTTGCTAAACCTGGGTTCTCCTGTATTGCTCTTGCACATTACAATTCTTAGCTCCCTGACAAAATAGATATATTTTTATCTGATTTTTTACAATGTACTCACAGTCATTTTAGATTAATAAGCCTGTGCTGAAAAGCCAAATCTCCAGCCCTAACGACAAATGATGAAGCAGGAAAACAGTCTGCTGGTGACTCAGCAACATTTCTTTTGCATTTGTTGTGGAGTTTAATTAATTGCATGCAACTTGGATTTGCACATCAACCACTCTGGATTTTACTTACCTCTTAGCCTCGGCTGAGCGGGTTGTACTAAACCTTTCTTGGATGAAAGCTCTCCTTTCCTCCCCAGATGCCCAGCTCCCCACTCTGGGGCCCCAGGGACTTCGCTGCCCGCTATTTTTGTGGTGAGTATTATAGGTGGAAACAAAAAAATCTCAAAGGAGACAGTGGGGAAACAAAAGTCCCTGCTAAAGCCCCAGCACAGGCAGGCCAGAGCGGCTGCAGGGCTGTGCGTGGCAAGAGGGAGGGCTGATGCCTCAGGAGCTTTTCTATCAGCATCCTGCTGTGTATTAGCATCCTACACAGCAGAGCCTCTGCACAAAAGAGTTAATCACAAACTCATCATCCTGGAAAAGATCAACACAAATGACTCTTGCTTATACATTGCTGGAGTTGTGCTAATATACATTTCCAGGCTGGGCTCCCCAGGGTTGGATCCAGCTGTGTTAATCTGCTTCTATCCAAAGCAACCAGAAGCAAGTTAATCTTTTCTTTAAGTCTTGCTTTTAAAGGCAATGTGAAAGAAAATCAAGAGAAGCTCTGAGACAAGAGCTAAACAGCTTTTAAAGGAGCTAAAAGGAGCCTGTTTTATATGATTGTTAATTTGAATTACCCACTTTTAAAGCTCAGCTCGCTGTGCTCATGGTAAGGGAGGCAGAAGGCAGTGCTGCCATGCGAGGCTGTGGGGTCCTGGGGACAGACCAGGCAGAAAGGCAGTAATTGAGTCTGCAGAAAGAAATAGTGTAAATATTTTGGCTGCCACAGTAAAGACTATTTAATGGAAGTTAAGGGCAACAAAGGGATTGGTGGTGGCTCAGGTAGCTGTGGGATGTTTTCATAGACCCTCAGAGGAAGCAAGACAGGACTTATTTGACATGAGTCCCACCAATTTGAAGTAGCCATGCATGTGTGGAAAAATGTATTTAGATCCTCCTGTTTCCATGCAGAAACAAAGCACTGTTCCCCCTTTTCACAACAAATAAAGACAGAAGATGGGAGCTGTCAGGCAAGGTGAGGGGAGAAGGAGAAGGAGTGAGATGCCACTGAAGATAAGATGCCTTTCTGGTTCAGGGCTGGTTCAGGGCTCCTATGGCCCTGATTTGGTGTCACAATGTCCCATACCTTAAACCAAATGTGTGACGTGATCCTTATACATACTCCAAGGAAAATGAAAAAAAATCCTGCAAAAGAAAACGTCCCACAGGCAAGCTGCAGCCACAGACCCTTCAAAGCTGAGAGATGTAAAGCTGCTTGCTCAGTCTCTACACTCTCTGTCCCAATGGAGTGATAAAAACTTAATTTGCACAACAGCATGTGATTATTTCCACAAACCATTCTAAAATGGAGCTTGCAATAAAAGGAAATGCTTTTCAAATAATATTAATGCAAAAAGCTTTTTTCTTTCCCTCCCCCTCATTGAAAATTTCTCTCTGTGTATTCCTCTACCCACTGGTTTGCTCTGTTAAGAACAGGGATGGCCACATGAAGCTGAAAATTATTTCTGCACTGAAATCCATGAGTGGTCTGTTTACTGCTTAAATCTGACATAGTGGCACAAAATAGAAATCAACTTGTTCAGAGAATTGTTTAGAGAGGAGATTTTAATCCTCCTTTCTCCCACTTGCAGACTGAATAAGACAAGGATCACTTAAAGAGTGCATGAAAGGTCATTTTAAGAAACACCTTCTGTTACTCAGGGAAGAGTAGATGTATTTCAAATCAACCCATTTCAGTCCTGACCCTTTTGGTGATGCTGTGCACCCAGAAAAGTCCCACTGGAAGCATTTTCCCTGGGTGACAGTATTGTTTTCCCTTCCCCAACAAGTGTAAAGGGAAGCTGAAGGACCTTGTATAACCTGGTGTTTGGTGTCTTCCAAGCTGGTCCTCAGGTAAGTGGAGAGGTCTGAAATGACACAATCTTTGAACCCCTGAATTCTCCCCATGTCTTGGGTGTTTTGGATCTTTGGAAATGACTCAGCTTAAAAAGAAAGCATACCATGTCCTCTGAGATTGCTCCGCGCAGAGTGCTGCTAAAAAGGCACGTACTGAGCAGAATATGAGAGCCCATCCTGCTCCTCCATGCATGGCTGGGCTCTGCCTCCTGTGCAACAGCTGGAGCCGAAGGCACACAAGGCTTCAGTTCAGCCTGTGCACAAGTGAGCAGGATGCAGGCAGGAGAACAAAAAGTATTGGCTTTCTCACGTATTTTGGATTTTGACTGGGGAAGGACTGCAGAAAACACAAGTATCTCAACATTAGGGAAGATGTATTTAAGACAGCATCTAATGAATGGCATAATTTTGATTAGGACTCCCTAAGATGGGAAAATATTTCCAAAAAACATGTTTGGCAAGAGCCTGCAAGCTAAATCCTATTGTAAGCAGAGGGAAAGAGTGAGAAAGGGCAAGTTAGATAGATAGTAAAGAGTAGCTTTGAGGCTATTGAGAAATATAAACAAATGGGAGACAAGAAATACTGGGAGATCTACTGAAAATAAGCCAAAGGACGGTAAAAAAGATTCTGTATTTAGAGTAGCAAAAAGAAATACTGAACATTGAAATTTAGTGAACATTTCAACCAGCTGTAATAGAATCTTCAAAAAATATTTGCAGTTGACCAAGTGGGAAAGAGAAAATACATTCAGATATAAAAAGGAAAAAGAGAAGACAATTGAGGATTGAGCAAAGGGAGAAGGAAAGGAGACGTATTAATTCATTCACCTGTCTATTTACTTACAAAACTGGAAAGCTGCTTAAGACACTGGTTGACATTGGCAAGCAGTGGTAAAGGAAGCAGGAGGGAGGACTGAGAATAAAAAGTCTAAGTCAGGTTCAGCAGACAAGACTGCATACCCAGATGCAGATTTCTTATTAATTAAAGGCTTAAATTCATGACTATTTTTTTCCTCAGCAGGGCCAATTTAAGCAACCAGGATCCCTGACTATGCACATCTATACCTGCATTGCATTGCTGTCTCCGCTGGACCATTGAGATGGAGCAGCTCCTGAAGGGTATTTTAAGACCCCTAGAGGCTGGGAAAGAGCTGAATGAGGGAGATACAACAATGATCTATAAAATAGTTGGTGAAACAAGAAAGATAAATAGGGTGAATGACTGTTCTTTGCCTCTTCCAGTATGAAAACCAAAGGGCATGAAATTAAACTAGTGAGTACTACTTTCAAAGTAACGAAAAAGAGGCATTTCATTGACTGCATAGTGCATAGATATGCTGTGGCCCATAACATGGCAGGGTTGCAAATATTTCCATGAATTAAAAAAATAAAATCAGGAGGAAAAATGAAGGAAAAAATCCACCAGGATTATTAAATATAAAAGCATTAACTTTGACTCAAGATATCCCTGAGTCACAAGTCACAGGAGGCTGGGAGAGCATTCCTGGGAAGCATTCCTGCATGCTTGTCCTGTCCTTACATCCTTCCTTGGACATCTGCTGTGTCTGCTTTGCTGCTGGGGGCAGGACACCAGACCAAATGGACCTGTGCTCTGATCCAGTACAGATGTTCTCTTATTAAGTTTGTGCGCTGCACTGTGAACTAACTGGGGAATTGATCTGGGTAAAAAATAAGCCAGCGGGTTTTGTTTTTTTTTTTGTTTTTTAACCCTCATCAGTTCCCTGACCTGGTTCACTGAGTGGCCAAATAAACGGTTGGATGGGCTCTGCTAAGGGAGTGATGGGAAAGACAGATGAGCAGCCAAGCTTTGGTGATGGGATGGAGGAGCAGTGGGAAACAGAAGGGTTGAGTAAGCCATTTTTGTCACTGAAAGAAATTCTTGTGAGGCCAAAAGTACTGATGGAGAACTGGCGTGAATCAGAACCCAAACCATTTCTATGTGGGTGGTGCATGGTCAATAAAGACTGCGAAAAGGCACATGTGTCCCAGTGTTATTTTTATAGTTGCACAGGAAAGCTGAGAGAATAAGATCTTCCTTCATACTCCTGGAAGGAGTATCCCAGGCAAGAAACCCAGCCCTCCCTCATGCTCCCCTCAGCAGCAGCACCATGTTGACTTTGCCAGCACAGATGAAGTGGAGGACATCTGTGCCCTTTCTCTCCTTTCCCGATTTCTTAAGGGATAAGCATTACACCTCAGGTATTAAGAGCTGGAAACTCACAAGTCCTTAGCAGCCTCTGTACCAAGATCTTACAATCTGCAGGATAAGAAAAATCTGTCTCTGACAGCTTTTGTAGTAACATGAGTCATCATTAATCCAGCTACAGTTAAATTTCTTTTGCTTGTCCTCACATGGCAGCTTAGGTTTATTCCTCACACTACCTTGCACTGCTTTTAGAGAAGCTTTAAGAGTGGATAGCAAATGCAATGTTTTCCTCCAGCTTTTGTTGACAGGACATTACTGTGCTGTTTCTTCTGCTTAGGTGATGTTTTTAGATCTGCCTTTGAGCCCTGCAAGCCAGCAAATTTGGGTGGCTGGACAGATTTTGTAGACAGCTGATTGATCCTACTTTCTAAAGGTAGGTAAATAATGTTCAGTAAAACATATTATTGTCCTCTTTTCTAATGGTGAAGGTGGTTCCTCAGGATCCAAACTGTACTAGGTTGTTTTCTACCTGCACAGATCACACCTAACTGCAAAGAAAGTTTGCTCCTTATTCAAGTCTCCTGGGAAGATTGCTGAAAAATAAAGGCTGACTCTAGATACTACCAGGTAAAGTTACATAGGATATACTTCAATTGTTCTACAACATCTCAAGCAGCCAGAAGTTTATTAGGAGTCTGTGTGATCCTTTACCTAGCTGTGCTTAACACAGGGATCTAGTAGGTCTATATAGGATTCCTCACTCTGTGACAGATTATCTGTAGGACCCTGTTCAAGATTATTAATCTTTCCCTATTTCTGTGTAATTAGACAGTAAAGTTCTCATAACAGGAATTAGTTCTCCCTATATGTGTATATACTGCATCTCATATGACCTTATACCTTCAGGCTGCTAATGTTAACGCTGTTAATGATAACAATCTAGTTATAATATTCCATAATTGTAATTGAAAATGAAAAGTGTGGCAGTTTAGTGAGAACTGAGTGTTTAAAGAAAAAGAAGAGAAAATAATTTATAAAGTGAATTTGTCCTAGAAATATCTTAGTTTTAGCACTAGCCTTGGTGTGCCACAGATTTACCATGTGAACTGTGGCTATGGTCTCTTTCTCTTCCTGTCTCTTGGGTTTCTGTCATTCAAATGGAATTATTGATACTTAGAGAGGAACTGAGAGTGCTCTTGGAGATCTTGGGAGATGAAAGGAAGCCAAATCCCTTACCTGCTCAGAAAGTGCGGACTAAAGACTCAGATGATACCTTGACTTTTATGAACCTGTGTAATTCTATAAATGTCCTAAATTGTGAGTATTTGTCTTAAATGTCTGTGTATTTCTCAGAATGTCTTAATTTTTGCAAAGGGTTTGATGTAAGCTGGCTATAATGTGAAAAATACTTAGGCCCTAAGATCTGGAGCATTAGTTTCCATCTGGAGGTGATTTTTTCTGAGTGGGTTCCTAGTGCAGTGGGTTCCTCTTTTAGACTTGCTGGCTAACATCTGCCACTCTTGTGAAACCTCATTTGCTGCTGTTAACAGCAATATTTTCAACATTTGTAGCAGAATATCTAAGGAGAATGTGGTGCTTCTTGTTCCCTACTTTGAATCATGAATTCTTATCAAACAAGTTCAGAGGTCACAGCATGTACTTCAGTATCCTCACTTCTGACTTTCTTGAGAAAAAATATTTTTAAATTATATCCTTGTAGCAGTCTGCAAAACAGAGATGAGAGATGCTACTGTGTAAGGCAGAGTGCCACGGGCGATGTCAATGTACCTGGTACGTGCAATCAAGTTATCACAACTAACACATTGATAAGCTGAGCCCTTCAAAGTATATCATCATGAAAAAAAAGAAAACTATAAAATGTTTGAAGAACATAGTATTCTTTGAGGTGAAACACTTTTCTGACTTAGCTGATGGCTAAATACACCCTTGGTTTATATGACTGTCCTAATGAGATTATTGTGAGTGACTATTTTTTTCCCCCTTAAGCTGTCAGGACTTCACCATTTGAGGTTTAAGAAATCTGTGTAATTGAAATATTATCAACAGAGGAGAAAGGTGCATAGTATCTATTTCAATGCTGTCAAGAAGCACAAGGTTCTACAATGAAGCCAAATTCAGTCTCAGCAGAGAGAGAGAGGCACATTTACCAAATTCTGCAGAAACCTCTAAGATTAATTTGGAATTAGAAAGTAGGTCTGGAAGGGACCTTGGGAGATCTTGTAGTTCATAACCCTCCTCCAGGCAGATCTAGCCAGTCCTGAATCACTCACAGGGAATGTTTATGTAACCCCTTCCTACAGTCCTCCAGTAAATGAGATTCCACGACTTCCCAGGAGAACTTGCTCCAGGCCTTACCATCACTATTATTGAAAATATTTTTCCAGTGTCTAACCTAAACTTCCGTTGCTTGACTTCAGTCCATGACTTTGTATTTGTACCCAGCAGGCACGGAAGAAAGAATCCCTCCCTTTTCACAGATATCTTCTACATTGCAAAATATCATAGTCACTACAAACTTTTTTCTGGAAGAGGGCCTGACCAAGTTTCCACAATTTACTGTGTTAGCGTGTGTTTACTGATCTGTGCTGTTTAAGCATGTTGGCATGCTTAACCCACCCAACAGAGAAGTGAAAGGCTTTGCCTTCACCCAGCCATGAAGGTGCAGCTGATGCACAGATACTGCGTGCAGACAGTGGTTGTGTGTATGTATACTCAGCCTCTAGCTCAGAAAAATACACTTCATTTTTTGGCTGAAATTTTCCCAAAGCTACTCAACCTAGGCTTTACCAGGTCACTGTCATGGAAAATTTAAATTAACAAATGGTTAAAATTTGACAATGTGGTAATCAAAATGTAGAATGCTGTAAGGCAATATTAACAAAGCTGCTAATACTTCTGCTTGATTTATATAGGTATGTGTATGTCCATGTGTATAATTCCCTTCATCTCCTTCTTTTTCTTTAAATATTCTTGAAATGTTCATATCGGATAAAGAAGAGAAAGAAAAATACACTTTTGTTTTACCAGCTTGGCCTTGAGTCTCTGGTAGCATGACTGTGAATCATACAAATGTAGGCTACATGCTTTTATGATTAATGCTTCAGTAAAATATTTTCTATTGGTATTACAGACATCTGAGGAAGCTTTACTGGCTGTCATTTAACCTCTAAAATTCTTTTTTGGCTTGACATAAATTAGTTTATGTTATTGTTCTATATCATCTAAGATGTAGCAGCTTTATTAATGTAAATTATAATAGCTACAATCTTTATGCTTCTCTATAGCTTTGGAGGGAAAACAAAACAAAAAAATCTCTGTTGGAGAAAGGCTTTCTGAATCGTAGGTTTAGTTTTTCTGTTGGCTTTGGAACTTTTATCACTTTCATCTCCTTCTCGATGATTATTCCTTGCACAGAAAGCAATGATGTTAAACATTGCAATCAGGTGTGTGCTAGAGTTAGTGAGAAAGAAATACCACATGCACTGTTGATTGAAGAAAGGTGTAAACAGCAAACTTATTACATGGAGAACTACTGCACTGTTATTTTAATGCTAATATTAATTTAATCCAGGTGAAACTACAAAGCTTTTAGCATTCACAACAAATACATTTGAGATTGGAACATTAATAAAATACACTAATAATAAAGAAATTACTTGGGTTATATATTTACATCTGTACAGAACATCATAACTTG
>VZTV01121678.1:7873-17891 GCA_013400875.1 Anhinga rufa
GGGGCCCGGCGGGCCGCCCGAGCGGCGAGTGAGCAGAGCCGGAGGCGGCTGGGATGGAGGCACGGCGGCAGTAATGGGGCCTGCGTGAGGAGCGAGGGCTCTTGCAGCCAGTAAAGCGCTCTTGCAAGCGCCCTTGGCGCGTAGATGTGGTCGTTTGGGTATCCCGTAGGCCCGGGTAGTGGTTCCCCAGCAGTGGCTTCAGTGTGGAAACTGCTCAGTAATTAACGATAATAACAAATATATGCAATTAATTTGAGTTGACAGGAGCAGAAACCTCAGAACGTTTCATACCAGCTTTCAGTTGGTTAAAGCCTTAATTGCAGTCAGCTAGAGCACACCTAAATGCGTGGTGTGGCCTGTGCGAGAAGCGCATATTTGTTCAGTTCATCAATCAACCTTGCTTTCTTTTTATCCCTCGTCCTTTCCAGGTTTCTTCTGCATCCTTGTCTGTAATTCTGGTCTCGCAGGTGCAATATTTTTGGTGAGAGTGAGCTCTACTAAATAGAAATTTTGCATGAAATCTTGGCAGGGAAGGCCACAATTACCTGGTGTGAAGGGCTGCTCTAGAATTAGCAGGTGTTTTGCCTCTGTGAAGTGTAAATCGGGGATAGAAGGGAGTGTTTTAGAAGCATTGTGAAGATCCAGGAATGAAACTGGCAAAAGTGATAGCAAGAGTTATTGCAGTAGATGTTCCTTTTACTTTCTACATGACGGTACAGAACTTTTAATGAGTTAAAGTCTGCAATAAATAATGGAAAACCAATTTCCTCCTTTCTTGTCCTCCCTCTGTTTTCCTTTTAGTGACTTTGTATGCTTCCAGTGTTTTGTTGATCTTTAGAACTTCAGTTGTCTTATGCTTCCACCTCTGGAGTTGGATATCTTCTGTCATTTAACCTGTGCGTCCTTTTCTTTCTCTCTTTTTGGGCTCTTTGACTTTGCATTTTCCTCTCGGTAGTCAGGTTAGAACAACTCCATCATAATTCATTTGCAAAATAAATCAATGCATTCCTGAACTCTGTCTCAAAATCCTGTCAGCAGTGCTGAGCTCTTTTATAATTTTTACAATTCTTGCTTAAAATATTTTAAGCCTAATTCTCATTTTTAGTATCATCACAGTGCATAGCTGTAATTACATCGTGAATCTTAAAGGGATTGCTAATGGAACTTTAACTAGCCATGAACTAAAAGACCTTTGTGTAGTGTCCTCGATGTAAATGAACGTCCCACTCTGCGTGTTCAAGTTTTGTATGCAACACCCAGCAGATGCATTACCAGCTGCATGTTTTTAGATTTAACACCCTCTTTCTTGGACCTTTTTTACAACTTAGTAGAAACTGCTTGTTAACACTAAATATCCTTTCAACTTGAACTTCAGACTGAATAACAGAATAAAAGATTGATCTTCTGAAGTTGAGCATGTTTAGGTTGAAGTGCTGTATATCCAGAGAGGAAAGGGTTCTGTAACTCTGTGGTTCTAAAGGTTTCTCAATTTATTTACTCATTAATATAGCAAAGAGATGCTTATGATTTTCTTGTGTTCTACTGCCAGATCTTGTATTTTTTATTATAGCAAATTCCATATTAGAAAACATGCATTGTCGAGAAAAGAAAGAGAAAACACAAATAAAAATGTTGCCTATTGGCTCTGTAGCCCAGGTGACATTGAATTTAAAGTTTTGAGGATGTTACAGGAAAACCATAATGGAGTTAGATTAAATTATAGGGGAAATGCATATGGGTTTTCAAGGAAAGTTGGCTTATGTTATATATGTTAAGACTGAATTCACAAGTCTGCAGAAACAATTTTCTAAGTCAGAAAGACAAACTCTGGTTAATATATGTGAAGTGAACCTTAATATTCTCCTCCTCTGGATAGGAGCGGACCAATAAGAGTAGCAGCAGTATGCCTAGAGATGTAGTATCTTCTGTGTTTAGGTGCCTTTACATTAGGTGTTTTCTTTACTGTGGTAGAGCAAAAGTTTCTTGAATGTCTTTTGGTGCTGTACCACTCTGAGGATGCTTCTGTCTTTGTCTCCAAGCTAGAGACTAGATGTATGGTAACATCTTAAACAGAAAGCTTTTTCCACAATAGATGTACCCCTGTTTAGCACTGGCAGCATTGATAGTGTTAACTTTGGCAGTACCTGAGTTATTCTATTAATGTTCTGGGATTAAGAATGGCAATGTCTATTGTTATGTTAAACTCTCTTTGACTAACTCTATAAAACTTCTGTCCCTAGTATGTGTAATCTGGATATAAAAAATGGAGAGCCTCAACTCTATATTGTCTGGATGAAATTGAGGGCATACCTTCCCAAGAGTTGGATAGGTTGATTTCTACTGGGTAATGTGAACAGTCATGTTTAATATTAAGCTCTTTGGTGGTAGAGCCTTCAGCAGATCTACAGAAAAGACATTGTCTTATGTGATGTAGAATTAAATTTCTATATGTATATTGTGAGCGTAGTAGTGGTATATCTGAGAGAAAAATATTTGTTCCTCTCGTAGCAGCAAGTGGCAGGGTGCATTTAAGCTATTGTGAAATGGTCCTCATCGTGAGTAGCAGCATGTACTTGAAGCTACGCTCAGTAAAACTAATCAAATTTGAAAAAGGATTAGGAATACTACATAGTCCTGAAGTCTGGCTGCTTCTACCAACCTCTTCCCCATGCCCATTACCTTTACTGGTTTTGTAAGTACAGTAAAAATCTGTTTTGAGGGAATGATTGGGCTGGCACAGGGTTTAGAGAACCCATAATTAATACTACTCTCCTATTATTTGTAGGCACTTATGTAACCTTTAAATATATGGAGAAACTGAGTCTCAGTCCTGCTTTTTGTTTAATTTTGATTAGCTGTTTCTATTCTGGGAGATACATACACCAAGCAGTGTTGTATGTCACAAGGTTTTCTAAGGCTTTGTTTACCTGCTCAAACAAGCTTGGGTGAAATGGTAGTACCTGTACTTAGCAATTTCTTTGGTTTACAAGGGGGTATATCCAAATGGCAGCATCACGATATTGTGCCATAAAACTCTGCTTTCTGGCATGCCGAGTCTTGACTTGTAAGCTCGTGTGCCTGTTCTTGCGTTGGCATTAAGGCTGTTATACTATTAGAAACAAGCGCTGTCAATCACAGCTGCTTCAGTTTGTGTTCTTCTATTTAGCCTTTATGTAACCTACCAGGGATTACTGATTTCTCACTTGCTGTAATACAGGATTTAAAAAATACTTTTTTAATTGAAAAGCAAATGAAAAAAATCTCACTCTACATACTTTTCTCTTCTTGGCTTGATTAGACTATCTGTGAAGCAAGCAAACAAATATTTAGAGTGTATGATCACTCTTTATAAATATAGAATGGACAAACAACTGCCTCAAATTCTCACAGCTGGAAACGGTACTTGTCTACCACTCTTTTCCAAGTAGCTCCATTTCCCAAACACACTTGACAAGGTTGTTCACCAGTGACCTCTGAAGAAGCTTATGTTTCACAGGATGTTTGGGAAAGCCCTCTCACAGATGGACAGGTAATTTAGGACATCGTAAATGTAATAGGTTTAAGAAGTCAATTTTCGCAGTGGACAGATCTTTATAATCTGTTCTTCCATTCTATTCCACATGTACATCTTTTAATAGTTTTAACAGCAAACTTTCCCCTTTATTTTATTCATTGTCACAAAGAAGGCTGAACTTAAAAGAATTGCTGATGAGCTCTTATTTTCCTGAGTAACCATGTGATGAACTGACACGCATGTGGAAACAGATCTCTCACCTGGAGTAGTTAGCTCCAAGCTGATTGATTTATTTTTTTTTTTGGGAAATAAAATATTGCAATTATAATAGATAATTCTGTCAAAATGTTAGATATAAGCCTGGGGATAGCTTAAGAAAATACACAATATCCAAAATGGAGAGACATTTTTAACTTTGAGGTAATCCCATCCTACAGATCTTAAATGCAGGAAAACTAAGAGAAAAAATGACCATCCTCATGGGGAGTATGGAAGAGCTTCCATATGAGAATTGGGTGAATAGATGAGGACTGTTGGCCATGGGAAAGACAGTGGGAGGAGATGGGTATGGTAAAAATCAATACAGACAAGCTCCTGGATGAGGCAACTGGGGAAGAGTCTGCACAAGTTCATCGAAGAAAACTTCACTGAGGACCGTTAAATAGAAATGTACCATCTGTGCTCCAGGGGTTCTCCAAGACACAAAATCCTGGAGCCTGATGGAGCCTTTTGCAGAGTTTGCAGTCACTTTTACAGTCTGTGGAGTGATCTGAGGACCTGGGTACCTCTGTGTTCTAAGGCTTTATACATGAAGCAGTCACAATTGCAGGCAGCAGAAGAGATGCCTATGGGTGTGTAATAAGCTAGTATTGCGCATCGGGTTGATGATGGGGCTTTTATGTATAGAGCTGTCTGCTGGGTGTTTATTGCAGTGCTCTGTAAGGGTGTAGACATGCTGAAGGTATTCATGTCATTTGAGTTGCTTTTGGAGAAGCTAGCGGCAAAACACTTGAGCTATTAAATTTTATTCTTTAGGATGGGGGTTGCATCTTGTTTGTATAGCCCTGTTACAAAGGGACTTTAATAGGCCTGCTACAAAGGAACTGGAAGCACCAGTTAGAATGCAAAGATTGCATATAACAATTCATATAGAATAGATCAGGCAACTTATAAAATGCTTCCATCTATAATCTGGTTTTGTAATAGAGGAGCAGAGTGAAAACTTCGTTGCTTAATCTTTAGGCAGAAATACGTAGACAGGGTAAAATTGCATCCAGCCCTGTGTTTAAACACTATGTAGTGTGATGCTTGGAAAATAACAAGAAAATATGTGTACATATATTAAGTATAAATACCAGGAATAATATATGAATAAAATATGATTACCAGGAAAATGTGTATAACTTCAGGTTATAGTAAAGTTTCTTGGGTTTATAGCAGTATTTTGAAGTTGCATATTTAAATAGGAACATCTTTAGCGTAATTGTGGAATTCCTGAATCACAAGGAAATATGTTGCGAGCTCACAGGACTTGAAATGTTCAGTCTCTTTCAGCTATCTTCTTATCCTTAAAGGTGCGGTAGCTCTCGGACTGTTTTTTCCACTGTTTTTGCATAATTTTCTACCTTCCATTCTTAACCAGCAGATAATTTCAGGGGTTTCTATTGGTGTCATGACTTCTGTTACTAAATGTTTGTAATAGAAGACTGGATTTTTTTTTTCTTCAACTTTTGCCTGTTCTGATGCCATTTTTAGTTCAAATAGTTGTGTCCAGAACTAAGCAGTCCAACGTAATTTGAGAGATGGATAAATATGACTTTAGTTTCCCAACCTGGTATTCCATAATCTGATTTACAATAGAAGGACTAGCATGAAAAAGCAAAGTATGGTAATGCTAATTTATGAAGCTACTAGTCATAATGAACAGTCACAAGTATTGAGATAATTGGCTTGGCTTAAAATCTACATAGTTCAAAAAGGATTTCAGCTGCCTCCAGTAAAAAGACATCTTGCTAAATGCTTGTGCCTTAAAGAGGAAAAGGAAAATGGTAACTAATTTCCTGTACCTGTCTACTGAGTGAGAAATGGAATGTTTTTTCCCTCTTCTAGTTGCAGACGTTCCATACTGCTGCACCTTGCAGAGATGTTCAGGACTTGACTAATGGGGTTGCCATGGCACAGGTACTTCACCAAATGTAAGTTGATACCTCTTCTTTGAACTTAGGTATTTAATTTCTTGAGGTTTTTGTGTTTGAAATGCATAGTTGGTTTCTCCCACCCAAATTTTTTTTTTTGTATAGTTAAAGTAGACAAACTTAGAGTTTATAGTAGAAGATAAAATACACCTTTATGTTGTTGTTTTGGGGATGATATAATAGTTGAATAATAATGTGATAGAATGGAGAAGGTGATGAGATTCTAATACTGCAGTATTAAATTCATACTTAAGGATAATTGGGCAAGAATTATATGATCTCTTTCACTTTTCCATCAACGCTATTTCCATCCATATTCATGCTTCAGGCAATACGTTTCTCTTTTTAATGAGGAACTAAAAGTTCAAAAGACATGTCTTTATGCTCTCTTCCTCATGGGATTGCTCAATTGATTTAGATTTAAGTTCTAGGATTTAAATGATAGCTTACTATTTGTGTGGAAAAAAGAATTGTGAAACTTCAATGGCAATTTTATTATTAAAAAATAATAGTGAGCTAATCAAAAGCAAAATCATTCCTGTTTTATTGGTGTGATGACAAATGGTACTGGGTTGAGTGACACACTAGTTTTGAAATTTAAAGTTATTTCAGAGGGTTGAACATGAGTCTCTTATTTGAAAGAGTATAGTCATTGTTGCAATTTCATTGTTGTTGTTGGCTCAGATAATAAAGACTGAATTACCATCTCCTGCTCAAACTATATTTTTGATTAATAAATTACTTAACACTACCACCCCCAAAAAACCCAAAACAACTCCCCCCACCCAAAAAACCTAAACCTGGAAACCCCCCTGTCTGCTTGAAAAGATTTTAAATGTGCTGTGTAATGACAGAGCTCTCCCTTTTCCTGGGGCATGGCAAAAATTGATTTAGGATTGCTTAGTGAAGATTCACTGAGGATCACTTCCATTGTTTTTGCTGTACTAGCCTGCCAGGCTCTGGGCAAACTTCTTTACAACCAAGTTGGTTGATATGCAAGTGGGGATAATAATTGTCTTTTATTAGGTGCTTTGAGACCAGTGAGTAAACAGTATGGTGTAAAAGTTAAGGTATTGTTTAATATGCTGTGATTGTGAGCTTGGCAGCTCAGTGTGTGTAAACAATTCCCTCAGCAACTCATCCTTATTTATGCTGCCCAGGGGAACCAAAGACATAAAAAGAAAAAATGAAATGCCAGTAGTTTAAATTTTTTTTTCTTGATAAATGCCTTTGATGAATTGTAATGAATGTTGGAAAATCCAATTATACAAGAGTAGGTACCAGACTTAACATCAGCACTAGTCAAAAGAGAATGTTTCTTTACATCATTATGATCACATTGTCAGGTATAAAAAGTCAGCATGACAAAGGCCTTCATATCCTTGTGTTTCTAGCTGTAGCTAACTCAAGCATGTACAGAAATTATTCTGGCCTTGAAGGTGGTGTCTTAATTCAGCCATCAGGATGAAAATTTCCTATGGCATAGGTATAACTTGCAATCTCTAGGAATTCATGCCTTATTAGACACTGTAGTCAAACATCTGATGTTTTAATGCTGGGAACCTGGTATCTTATTTATTTGTGTGCTTATTGATGTTTCATAACTTAATTTTGTTTCAGAGATGTTGCTTGGTTTGATGCATCTTGGCTAAATCGCATTAAAGATGATGTTGGTGACAACTGGAGAATAAAGGTATTCAGAACTGAAGTTAGTGAAAGTTTGTGGGCTTGAATATTGTGTCTGTTCTGAGAGTATCTAGCAGTCCAAAAACTACAGAATTAAGCACAGACTTCTTAGGTTATTTTAAATGAAACTGAACTGTCTGTTAGTCTGATAGTTTAAGTGCCTTCCAGCATTGTTGCATGGGGATTTTCTGCTGCGATATTTCTCTTCCCCTGTTGTTACCGGATCCTCTTGTAGAGCTGCTATGTAAACATTTTATTATAAATTATTTCATTTCAGCAAAATTAAGAATTTTAATAAAACCCTGTAACCTTATCTTTCATGTACAACAATTAGTCCAGTAATCTGAAGAAGATACTACAAGGAATTATGGACTACTATCATGAGGTATGGAAAAAGCAGCAATTTTTTTGCTGTTCTAATCATTAAACATTGATTGTCTTCCTTCACCTAGTTGTTTTTTTTTCTCCTTGGCAAAGTAATTTATTTTAAGGACTTTTTTGGCAGAAAGTCTAAGATGATTATCTGGTTAAGTGGGAGGTCTGAGTGCATATAAAATTAATTAGAGCAGATGTATTTTTAGATAAGACTCTTGGAGTATAATCTGGAAACCATGTCTCTGTCATTGTCCAGGTGAATGTCATAAGGGCTGAGCTGCAGAATCCTGTTGACGTTTGTGTGTGCATACATATTTGCTCTTATCTAGTGAAGTTTTAATCCTCTACACAACTGAACAGATTCAACAACCCTAGTCTAGGTTTTATGATACTTACTTGGAAGCTGGGAGTTAAGTTACGAATCCTCCTGGACATAGTAAGGATTATAGTATGTTCTCTCTCATGTAGCATGAGTACAGTAGCCATAAAAGGGTGCTGTATTTTGAGTTTAAAAAAAAAAATGCTGAATTTTGTATTAAGCTTGGTTACAGTTATGTAATGGGTATGGTATAGAAAAACTTGCCAGATCATCTTATGGCTTCCTGGTCTTGCCTGGGCTTAAAAGTGCCAAGCCCTTCCGTATTGCCAGGACTGAGGCTCTCTGGCAAGCCCAGCAGTAGGCTGCTTGTAGTAGGCCCATCTTTAGGCTCATGAGGAACTTTTTGAAGGATTAGGGAGCAACTGAATTTGGAAGCATTTTTAATTCCTTTTTTATTATGTTGGTAGAATAAACTAATTTTCTCATATTTGAGGTCTATCCCAAGAACTTTTAACTTACTGCTGTTGCTTTTTCTTGTGTAAGTGGTCAGTTAACTAAACCCCCAGTTAATAGACTTTCAAAACTTGTTGTTTTGCCAGAACAATTTTATAGGACTCTTACTAAAGTGCATAACTTTATTGCACTAAATAACTGCTAGGTGTTTTGCGTGTATTTTGTAATGCTGTCTACTTCAGATTAAATTAGGCCTATTCAGAGAAAAATCTGAGGTGCCAAGTATGGTAAAGGTCACTGGCTAGCAGTGGATTGAGTACCCCTTCCCCCAAACACACATCCACACTGAGGGATGGAGACAGACATTTGGAAGTCTTTGCTGGCCCAAGAGAGGCAGTGTGTGACTTCTGGGTTTCATGTATGAAGCCCTCTAACAAATGAGTTAAGAACATCTACTTTATCTAGACCTCTTCAGATTTCCTAATCTGATACTGCTATCTATGTACTCTCTCATAAGCCAATATTTTTAGTGTGTATCTCCACATTCAATGTTTAAAATCTTTCCCTTCCATAGGTGTTATGGTAACAAACTTATTAATTGACCATTTTCTATGGATGGCTTACTGAGTCCAGACTTCTTACACAATAGCAGATTTTCATGTTGTACAAAAGTAGAAGTCTACTTTCTCGCTCTTTTTTTATTTTTCCCAGTTCTTGGGTCAGCAGATTTCAGAAGAGCTTATTCCGGATTTAAACCAAATATCTGAGAACTCAGATCCCACTGAACTGGGCAGGCTTCTGCAGCTTATTTTAGGTTGTGCAGTCAACTGTGAAAGGAAACAAGGTACGCACTACCTTAATCTGTTCAACAAACAGCACACTGCCTCAGGTGATTGTAAAGGTGGAAGAGATGTAGAAACTTCTCTTTCTTATGTATCAAAAAGTCGCTTGTTAATGTGTTGTGTACCTATTCTGAAACTGAGTTCACTTAGAAGCAGCAAATCTACGGGAAACTTCTATGAATAAAACTCAAAACTTTGTTCAAGGTAGGTTTAAAAAAATAGTCTAAAGTGTGTGTGTATTATTCATACTTGTTAGAATATGTACCAAGACCTAAAACTTGCTATTCAAATGCAAATCAAACAAATTAAATTAAAAACTTATATTGGAAATGGCTTTTTGTTTATCTGCAGAAGCTCAAGACCGTTTTCTCTCCCCTTACCAGAGCTAATGCTTAATGCTGTGATGGATAAGGAATCCCCAGCATGATTCTGTTAGTAGAATAGGTGTGATTCCTAGGTAGTCTGAAATGACTGCGTCAAAGAATAGAATAGTATAGAATCATTTAGGTTGGAAAAGACCTTTAAGATCATCAAGTCCAACTGTAAACCTAACACTGCCAAGTCCACCACTAAACAATGTCCCTAAGCACCACATCTACATGTGTACATGTACATGGCAGTCAGGTGAAGTCCC
>VZTV01121694.1:0-11132 GCA_013400875.1 Anhinga rufa
AGCTGAAACCAGGACACCATGTGTGTTCTCTGCTATTATTTTAGACAGAAACAAAAAGCTTTGCTTTTCATTTCTTCTTGAGTGGAAAGATATATCTGTCTTTACATCTACTAAATAACGAGATTTACAGTTCTAGCACAGAGAAGGCTTCAACAAGTGTAAAGATGGTCCAGCTTTAGCCTGCAGAATACTTTCCTAGATTCTCATACAGTTTTAATGTGAGTGTTTTGGTAAGTGTCATACAAAACAGCCTTACCTACCTGAAGCTGTGTTTGCATGGCGAATGGTGATGAATTTCCAGCAGCGAAAAACATAGGAACATTGTCGTCAACATGGGTCAACAGGCAACACATCTGTCTGGGACATGCACACCAGCTATTTCTGCACTGCTTTTACGCTATTTCCTATGCTGACAATATCAGAGTTGATTTGGATATGCTCACCTGTATGTCCATCACGCCTACCTTTTGCAGAGCTCATGAAAAATGTACTCACGTGTGTAAGATAATCTATACTTCAGTCATAAATCAGGCAACGTTATAGAAATGTGGTTTTAAGATTTTTATCTGTGAACCTGTACAAATCTTTGGGTATTTCTGAGAGATGCACAGAAGCTGACTAGGCAAAATGAGTTAGAAAACATTATGAAGATAACAGATGCCATTTAGCAACTTAAACATGCAAAATGGCACACTAGCATTGTGTAAGATTCAGCAGTCCCCAAACTGGAAGAGACTGATCCAGTCCCACATTCTGGTGAGACCACGCGTGGTAATGGAGACAGCCCAAACTAGTAAACACAAAATAGCACAACCCTAACTCTGCAGCTGCCATCTAAGGGTGACCTCTTGGCTCCCCTTGGACACACTTATTGACAACTGAGAACCACCTCGCACTGCTCTAGTAAATCCGTATGACGAAGTGGCTTGTAGTTTTCTTAGGAATAATGGCTGCAATTTGTAGCATTACAGGATACATGTATTTTTTATCTTTTATTGCTAAAACGTAGACTTAGATTTTATTTTACACCACAGAAAAACTATCTTCTTTGCTAAAAAATAGATATTCCTGAAGAGATCTCTCTCAGCCGCAACACCGTAGTTGCACAATAGTAAATGCAGAATTTATTTCTGGAAAACAGAAGATTTCTGGAAAAAAATCTGGTGCCATGCAGAAACAAGTATGTGATAGAAGAGGCTGTCTCCTTTTTCTGGAAATAAGCCAGCTTCTCTGCCAAATGTGCCAGTGATGGCTTTGGGGGTACAGGACAGCTGGCGGGAGGAGATCGAGAAAGGTGCCTTCAGCTCACCCATTTCCAGCATTTCTTCTTAAATATCTACATGCTTTTCCTTTAGAGGGGACAAGTATAACCGGCTTACTTCTCAGATGGCAGAACGCCTTCTCCCCAGACAGGCAGCGGCAGAAGAGGTTTTTGCCGATGGATATGGATGTGGAGAGGTCCAGACCCACTGCCCACCCAACAAAACATGATGCCACTGACAACCCTTCACCCACACACTCATCAGAAGGGTTTCTCTGCATTTCTGTTTGCTTGTATGACATGAAGAAAATGCCTTTTCTTTTAACAGTGGTTGGGGCGTCCACCTGCCACCCTCTTTGCTTCAGTCCACGCGAACATTTTTCTGTGGTTTAGAGCCCCTCTTTAAAACAACTGCTTCTGGCTTTGCCTTTTCGTCGCCAAATCAATCATTATGTAACCCGGTAATGGTCCCTGAAGAAGAACCACATACGAGTAGCAGGGGGCTGGGAGAGCAGGCCGCTTTCATCCACATCCGACAGTTATCTGGAAGACCACGTACACCTTGATGGCTTAGAGGCTCCTCAGAAGCCACTGCTAAAGGGCACCAAGGTCTACCACAGCGTTCCCATGGTGAGCAAAACATGGTGAGAGGAGAATGCTGCAGGAACCGGTGTGCTTGGGAAAGCGTCGCAGAGTTGGAGTTACTCTGAGCTGGTGAAAAACATTTTTCTTTTTGCGTATTCCAGAAGTGTTTCCTAAGAATATACTAGACAGTTTTGAAATATGTAGGCTCTCCCTCCAGTGAATGAATGTCTGGCTTCAGTTTTTACAGATTCAGTATTCTTAATTTAATTTCATAATTTAACAACCTGAAGAGTTTGTTGAATACCTTTTAGGCTGGAAGTAATTGACAAACTGACAAACAAAAATACTAGGGGACGTACTGTTCAAAAAAAACCCACCTTTCTCTGCAATCAGCTGCTTTGCCAGATTCTTCCAGGTGCAAAACCAAAATAGGCATCTTTTTTTTTCTGGTTTTTAATTTTAAATTCTGGCAACATTTTTTGCAGATTTGGAGTAAAAGTTATCGAAAACAATAATACTGAAAATTGAAAAATTCTAATTAAAATTGGGAAAAAACACAGAATTGATGGTTGCCAAGAATGCAGCTGTGGGCATGCTCAGGCTTCCAGTGAAACAGCTGGCTCAGGTCAGGAGGCTCACCATGAGCCCCCTCCTCACCATAGGCTGGTGGAGCACGGGGCTTATGGAAACACCTCGGCATCCCACCCTCGGGGGATGCTCCATGGCCCAAACCAGCTAGCTGGAAACCCATTTGGGTGCTCAGGTGAACTGCAGGTATCCTTTGGATGCCACCAGAGGTCTGCCAATTCTGCCAACCCAAGTCCTCCTCTTCACTCTAAAAGGTCATAAACTCCAGCAGGTATGTAAAATTAAGTTAGTCTATACAGTTTCCAACAAAACGTTTCTCCCTTGCCCGTTTCCTAGAAGTAATTCTCTGCGGCAGAGGCGATGTGATAACACAACCCCTCAAGCATCTCCAGGAAAAGAGAAGAACTTCATTTCTGAAGGCTCAGACGTGAGATCATTTTTACTGTTTCACTCCTCCTGCACACGAATCAAACCATTCAAAATGAAAGCAAAATGTCTTCAAATAAAGCTGAGGTAAATATGTTCTTTACACTTCTTTTAGAAATAATGCTTGCATTAATGTGGGTTTTTTGACTGAGAGGTGTATGGGGCAAGGGTGTAATGGTATCGTGGTCGTCACGGGGAAAATCACTGTGAAGTTCCATGTATTTGGAATACTGTAGCAGAAATAGTATTTAATATTGCATGCTATTAGTTAACTAGGTACAGAAACACTCCTATTCAAATTCTGGTAAACTGCTTTCAAGACGACATGGCATGAGAGGCCATGCATGTGTGATTAAGTACAGCTCATCTCCAGAACTGTTCTGCCAAATTCCAGGAAATTGCACAAACGTTGACAAGGCAACTCACCAACTTTAGCAGGCAGACTATGCCGAGCACTAAAAATTCCCCTTGACTTCGGAGCGATTTGAATGGTGCCATGTCTCTGGCATTTTCAGTGCTGTGATCTGAAGTTGGCAGTGATTAGAGTAATTCTGCCCATGAATAAGTGAACTTGTTACTTTTAACTGTGCTGAATGACTGCACCGCTGCAAAAATTTGCAATTACAATGTTGTATGTATTTCTCTCCGTTTGTGAAGTTTTTGTGATCACATCCAGAATTCTGCTGCCTGCAGATGGTATAAAAATCTGCTTGAGAGAGAAGATGAAATTAAATATTTTTCCTCTAGATTTTTCCTCTTTTTTTGCATATGATGGCATGCTCCCATTTTATTTTTCTGTGCTATCAGAACCCAACACTTCATTATGGTTAAGGAGGTTCTTGGCACCTGTAGTTTTTATTGGCATAATGCATCTATGCAACATTTGCAGTCTCTTTTAAACTTCAATAGGGAGGCTAAAAGAATCCTCACTGTTTTAAAAAGCTGCTCACCCAGTGGTAAATACATTATAATTTGATACTGCAAGGGATTAACGAGATTGAGTTGGGTATAAGACACCGAGGGAGGGAAAGCCGCAGCCCATGGGTAGAGTGTGGACATCTGGAGAGCCAGCTGGGTCGGGCGGGTACCGGGTCCTGCACCCTGTGCCTGCAACAGCACCCGCGAATGCCCCAGAAATGGTGCAGGATTTGTGCAAAGTCAGTTATGGAATAAATTGTCCCTTAAAGGGAGCTTCGTCCATATACTCTTTAATGGCTATTTCATGACATGCGGCGTCATTTAAGTTTGTGCATTGTAACTATGGATTGAGTATACTCCCTTTACAGAGTGCTTTAAAGCACTTCGCAACATTATGTATTTTGACTGTACATATTAATACTGTACACATACCAACATGCAACAACAGCAAACGTCCATTTCCCTTTATCGCCTTGAGGCAAAATCAAGGTAGCCAGTGTCGGAGGGCTTTCTTTTCCAGAGAGAAAAGTTATTCTCTGAGCCCTAACGATCTGTAACGTTCCTTTTTTCCTTCCTTTTGAAGCATCCGAATAACAGTAATCCCACTTCTCCCTAAAGAGGACTGGATGTTCCCTGAGGAGTGAGAAACAAGATCACTGATGAATGATAGTGGGTGACAAGCCAAATGCACTTCATACCCATAGCTGGGCTGGGAATCAGAGAAAACGTCTGGGATTGTTCCTGGGATGGATCAAGCTACCTGGACTCTGCTGGAATAGATTCCCTATTCCCTCCCAAACAAGAGTACAAAATACTGATACCGTGCAAACAATTCAAAATGTCTCCATAATTTGGATTTTAACAACGACCTCACACTGTCAGAGTTGTGTAATGTCAGGCGCCAATCTGCTTGTTAGCGTCGTATTATGTATGCGTTATTGTGTGCATCTTTGCCCAAAATTGATGGAATGCAAGGGAAAGCACTTACTTAAGCACCATTTTTCTGTGCACATCAATTTTCACAAGTTAGTTAAATCAAGTGTATGCTCAAAAAAAATGGTTTACAAAACTCTAATACATAACAATGTATATGTGCAAATTCAAGTGTGCACAGCTGAACCCATGGTAGGCTTACGAGTTCCTTATGAATGTGCATTCACTTCAATATATTTTTAACTACTTGGGATAACAGCAATGTGCACATTATTTTTCACAATATGCTGATCTAAATTCCTTTTTCCTTTTTTTTTTTCTTTTTTAACCTGTGCAATAGATGGCAGAAAATTCTTTGTCCTGATTTCTGAGGTACACCTGCACTCGTTTACAATGGAAGTCAAGCCGCGTTAGAACATCTCCTTTCTCCTTTGGTGTGCCTGCTTGGCATTTATCTAGATTGTTGGCTGACAGAAAGAGAATACAATGGGTTTTCATTTTTTTGCGGCTTTGTGGTGGTGGTTTTTCGGGAGGACACTGCATATCTATGAATAGACTTATATATAGCTAATAAAAAGTGAAACCTCATAGAAAACTGGAAAACAGTTTTGAGTTCTAAGTTCCTGTATTTCGTTGACTCTTCAGTAAAATGTGCAGAGAAAAAAGTTAATTTTCTCTATGCTTTCTTCCACTCACTTTGCTTTATAGAGTGATAATAGAACAGAAAGGTCTTAAAAGAAACATTAATCATTCTCCTTCCTTGCTTTTAATGTACACCACACTGCATTTGGCAGATAGTGCGTTAGAGCAATAGTTCTCTAAAGAAGTTACCACGTTAGTAGTGCTAAAGCACCTTCTGCAACAGTTAAAACAGGTTAATCCCTAATTTGATAGAATTAATTCAGGGCTATTCCCAATAAAAGAGAAAATTATGCTGAGCAACTAAAAAAATAATTCACTGTTCAAAACAAATTGAGCAAAATCAATGCCTCTAGTTGACTGCAATATTGATAGATTATGCAGGAAAAGGGGTTGGGGTCAAGGCTCTACTTGTTGGTGCCAGCGAAGACGCAGTTACTAGCAGCCTGGAGTGAGTTAAGGATGAGCCAGAGCTATGCTCATGCCAGTGGAGCTGCTGTGACCACGTGGGAGGCACGCCGGGTTGGCCCTGGCAGCGTGGGTCGAGATGGGACGGCTTTGCACAGCCCTCCGCCAGCTCGGTCGCCACCGACCCAGAGAGCTGCATGCCTGGTGGATACCTCCATGTGCCCTTATCAATGCAGTGTTAGGCATCCTGGGTGAGGAATGGCCTGATTCCCCGCTGCTGCAGGGACCCTGCTTGTCCGGGGATGTGGGAGAGTGCTCCGGCTGGAGGGGACCCACAGGTCGAGCCTTCCCCAGTCTGGTCTGAGCAGCAAAACGAGCCGGTCCTGTCTGACCTGCTGTCGAAGAGGTTTCACAGTGCACCTTGCCGCTGGAAAGCTTTCCCTAATGTTTAACCTGAATCTCCCTGAACCCTAAATCCAATGTTTCTTATCCTGCCCACCACAGAAAGAGAAATCTCATTGCTGTCTTCTCCTTTGCAACAGTCTTGGAGGGCTTGGGACCATTTCTCCCTTCTCTTTTCCCCAGGCCAGACAGTCCCATTTCTTCCAGTCTTTCCTTCTAAGTCATGTTTTCTATGTTTCTGACCGTGCTTGCAGTTTTATTGTGGAACCCCTTCAGCTGGCCCACGACTTGCTTGAAATGCAGAACCTAAAGCCGCAGAGGGTTCTCCAGGGGAAGAAGGATCACTCCAGGTACCTTGCAGGCTATGTCCCCATCACTACAGCTCAGCCACAGTTTTTCATACCCAGTCAAACAGCGGTCTTCAAATTGCCTGGTAGCTGCCATATCCACCCCCATGTAAGCATACTCCTGCCAGGACAGAGGAACCCCTGCTGCCAGCTCTCCCGGGACTCCCTAGCAGTAAGAAAAATGTAAATATTTGTGGTGGGCATCACCCTGGCTTAGCCAGTGCTCTGGTCATTGACAGCCTCCGAGTCAGCCCCAGGCAGGTTGGGGCACCTTCGTCCTTGGAGATGTTCAAACCCTGATGGACACGGCCCTGAGCAGCATCTTGTCCCGGCAAGTTGGCAGGGAAAGGAGGGAGCTGCCTCGCTTGGGTGACACGTGAAGCCACAATTCTTTTGCTCATCTCAAGATGCTGGAGAAGACCAAAAAAAAAAAAACCACAAACATATCTTCACTAAGGCAACACCCAACATGTGCCATCACCTCACCGAAGAGCTGCAAAATGCATTCCTGCAGCTCCGGCATGATGCAGCAGGTTTAAGGAGATAAAGAGTAGGATTAGAGAAAGAAACGCTTGCTAGACTTTTTTTTATTTTTATTTTTCACTTGTGTGTGGAAAAATAGATGTACAGGATCTGATCCATTGCTGGCTATATATTTTATTTCTTCTGCTAGCACACTAATTAAGCTGTTAGACAGGACACCTCTATATATTTCTAAGCAGCATGAGTTTTTGCTTGACTTCCCTCATGCATGATGCGAAACTTGTGCGCATTTCTGTACTTTAGCTTGTAAATTGCTCTGACATATGCTGAACTGAAGGACACAAGATTAAAGTTGCAATGCATTATTCATCTCACCAAAATAAACAGCATCCAGGGTTATGAAGATGAAACCCAAAAGATGTGAAAACTTTCCATTAGGTAGCTCAGTGCAAAAATGTGGAATGGTCCATGTAAACTCTGTGGCAGGCTTTGCTGGTGGGTGTTTTATCAACAAACCACTTAAACATCCAGTTCATATGACAGCTTTGAAAGTTACCCCATTGGAAAAAAAATAATTAAATATTCAAACCCAGCATTTCTGTACACAAGAAGTTTTACTCTATGAAGTTTTTGCAATGTATTCTAAATAAACTACTTAATTTTCAAAGCTTTGCCTAACCAGTGGGCTGCTAACACCACTGCTTACTGTCATCTTGTGATCATATTTGAGTTAGTGTTATTTAAATAATTCTAGCTGACAAGTTTTTGGGGTATTTTTTACTCTTTTTATTTTCAGAATATGTAGAAGTGTCTAAGACTGATACTAACATCAAGGGGCTGCAAGGAGATGCAGGTCACAATTCTTAATATATGCAACATGACGAGGAAGATTTGCTAAAGTTACTGTGCACTCACAGAAAATGTTTGTGAAATGTTTGGCTGAATGGGAATGTCTAAGGCCTGTTATAATTGGGTTGAAAATTTTGTTTTCTGTTTGTTTTCTGTAGTTTGCACTAAAAATTCTAAATGGGCCTAATTCTGACATCCCTGTTGCAGCCAAACAGTGCTAAAAATCTTTGTAAAAAAAGTTTCCCATTGTCTCCCCCATAAAAACAGACGCATAATGGCTGCAGTTCAGACAGGCTCACCCATTTAATGAGGCATCTTTGTTTCTGACTGAAAACAGCAACCCACAATTTGAGCAGCGGTGTAGAAACCCAGCAGCAGAAGGATGTGCCTTGGGCAAATCAAGGCTTCTGCCTTGAATGTTCAGGATTCATACAATCTGCATGTTTTTATCCTAATATAAATGCTAATGTAATTTTATATATAAAATATTTTCCTCCTTCTTGCAGATTTTTTCTTGATTGATATCTTGTGGTAACGAGCTTCATAGTTTATTTGTTGATTGCTTTAAAAGGTGTTTACTTCTAGCACTGCAAACCATTTTTTTTCTTTGCAATTTATTTGAAAACCCCTGAGTTTTGAAATACAGGAAAATATAAAGAGGTTGACCTTATTTGCTTTTTCTTCAACATTCCTTGCATTTTTCTATCCCCTGTCCTGTCTGCCCAGTTTTTAACCAGACGTTTCTCAAAGAACACCTTTTGGAGTAATTTCCACTCTGAAATATGTACCATATTATGTGCTGAGTGTGTCTGAGAACAAAGACCAAAGACTGCCCTGCTTCTGCATTTCCTGAATAAAGATGTCTCTTCCTGTTTAGTTTGCACCAGCTTCGTGATTTGTTGCATTCTGGGTATTTCTACCACTTTTTTCCAATTACTTACTATTCAAATGAAGATGGAGAAGCCCTGCAAGATCTTCTTCTCGGAAACTTATACTCCATTTTTAAGAAACACTTGTGTTTCATTTTCTTCCTGTGTCTGCAGCATTGTCAGATACGAGTATGACATCAAATCAGAGGAAAACAGTTGAGGAAAAGGTTGGAAGCATGTTTAGCATCATGCAAGAAAGTGTTAATTTCACACTTCGGAATTAACCCTGACGAGCAGTTGTCCCTTTGACAGTGGAGGGTTCATGCCCTTAGTGCACCGTGCATGTTGCTATCTGCATAGGCAGCTTTTTTCACTATGTTTCCCATAGCTGAACCTATAATCCTTCCAGAAATTCCCAGGTCCCTCTTTTCTGCTGGATCTCTCACAACACACTGTGCTGAGGTTGCCCTTGCTGTAGAAGGTAGGATGTGGCAACTGTACGGACAGCGTGCATTGTCGACTCCTGAATAGATGATTTCAAATGCTGTTGTTGCTGAGGCTTTCTTGATTCTTGAGAGACTAGATAAGGTGATGTGAGATGTATGGGAATGGCAGTCATGCCTTTATGGTAGAATGCAGGAACAGGTAGGTTTTCTGTAACATATGAAGCAATAATGTGGTCTCACTGGGACCAAGGGGCAATATTTTGGGCATCAAATGCAAGAAGGATATGGACTGTAAGGAGATGCTTTTCACAAAATCAATGAGGATGGTAAGAGGTTTGGAAAATATGTACCTTTCCTGTGCTTGTCTTCAGAGCACCATGTCCACAGCAGCCCCCGGAGAGGCATCCTGCTGGGAAGACAAGTTTGGGAGACTTCTTAAGGTTGCCCATACCACATCCTCTGGTATTTCTCTGATATGAGTGGTAATTCAATGAAAAGATTAATTCACTCATTGAAATGTTAAGACACACATATCATTGTATAATTAATTCCTTTTGCTGTTCATGTAAATAAGGTGTGCTGAAGAGATGCTCTGATATTGAACCAAGTTTGGATGCCGTGAAGGATCAGTCCTTGAATTGCAGCAGCCCCAGGAAATAATTGGTTTTGTTATGGTTGCTATAACATTAAAATTATACTAAAGTACCATTAGTCTGCTTAGTACTAGTCTTACACAGAGGTTATACAGTAAGAAAGAATAAAAATTCTAAAGTTTTTTTCAAGAGTATTAGAAGATGGTATAGACTTTAAAAAAAAAAAGTCTCATCATTCCCAAATAATTCATGCTTTTTTGCATGAAAAACTTTTTTCTCTCAATGTTTCTCTCAATTTCTCTCAAACTTTTTCCTCTCTTTTTTCTCTCTATTTCTTCCAATGTGTTTGTAGTTCTGGGCTAAATCCAAGTGAGACATGGATTTTCTGACCCAAAATACACAGAGAAATATCACACTAAAATAATTGACAATCCAAATCCCTTTTTTCCCTCTCTATCAGAAATTCCATGCTGGTTACAGACCGTAGACTTCAGGGAGTGATCCCATCACGTTGTTTTCACAATTAAGCAAGTAATTTTTCCCTGTGCAAAACGTGAGTCAGTCTTTCAGAGGCAGGAGATGTTCTCTGCTCTGTGGAGGATTGTGCTCGCCTTGGCACGCCTCCGACTTTGCAGACCCCTTGCTCACGGTAACACGTCTGGCAGACACCTGCACTACGGGTTACCTCCTGCAAGACCGCAGGTAATGAAACAACCCCCAGGGACCTAAGCCAGCCAGTTACTGAAGAGGGAATAAAAATTTACTATTAAATCATTAATAGTTGTCATTTTCATCCTTTGCTACTGACTTGAATCGCCTGAAACTGCAGCCTAAATTCCAAGAAGGTCTACGTATTTATCGGGGAAAAAAAAAAAAAAGCAGATTATTTAACACATTCTAGAATTAATACTTTGAAATGTCATCCAGTCCTCGGTTGCTAACTAACTAAGTATAGTGCTAATAATACATAAACAAGTCAATTGGAAAAGTAAATTCTGGCACAAAATCATTATGGAATAGACAAGCCAAATTAGTTTAAATAAAGGTACATCAGTATTATTACAAACTTGCCTCTCAGGGACTTTTCATCAGTTTATAAACATTGATCTTCGAAAATTATCACGCATATAGCCTGCATCATCAGAAAACACAGACTTGGGGAAAGAACTGTATTTTATGTTGTGCCAGGAGAACAGTATTTAACATTTGGAGGGAACAACGGAGTGTTGCACTATGAGGGACATGCGCTTTGCACTAGGAGGTACACACGTGCCTTGCACATGTATATGTACCTGAGCGTCTCCTCATGCTGCTCTGGAATTAAATTTTCTTTTTTTTTTTTTTTTTTTTTTAAATTAGGGAAAGCAAAAATGGGTTTTTTCAAA